>JZKD02S1673598.1:32599-57321 GCA_000966675.3 Picea glauca | reverse complement strand
GGAGGATCTACATCAACCATCGATAAAAAGGTTAGTTGGTTCTTCCCTTGTTTACTTGTGAAAAAGGGTTTTAGGTTGGGGTAGAAGGTTAAAAGTAGTTTATGAAGGGTCATGACCTGCGTGCAAGTTTAAGCCCTAGCTTGTTAGTCTGTAGGGTAGAATACCCCACAACAACTTGGTATGGTACAGGTGTTGGTACAGGTTGATGCATTTGTTATGGTATAGGTTGTGGTGCATGGTTGATGCACGGTTTGGTACAGGTGTTGGTGCATTGTTGATGCACGATTTGGTACAGGTGTTGGTGCATGGTTGATGCACAGTTTGGTATAGGTGTTGGTGCATGGTTGATGCATAGTTTGGCACAGGTTCTGATGCATGATTGATGCATGGTTGATGTACATGGTTTGGTGATCATGGATCTGGTTTCATTGATGTTGAGTATCGGTGATAGTGATAGGTTGAAATTGACAGGTTGATGTGACATGTTGGATGCAGTGACAGGTTGGATACAATGACATGTTGATGTGATAGTGGAAGCGATTGTGGTAGTGAAAATTTTGTCTACACTTATATTTAAGGGTGGTATGATGGGGCAAGGAAAGGGGTTTGTATCCTCTTTATGGTTGGTGCTGGAGAACTGATCCAGAATCAGATCCAGGAGGCTTCCCAGGTCTAGAAAAGGCTCAAAAATGAAAGTTCTCAGAATCAGACAAAACCAATTCCATTGTGACCGTCTCGTCACACTGATTCTGTCCATATATTTACTTTCTCCAACGAATTCTTTATACGAGATTTATCGCACTCTGACCATTTTCCCAAACAGCTAAAAAAGTCAACAGTCAAACTGGAAAAAAAGAGTCAATGATTTCATCAGCATGACGTCAACATGATGATGTAGCATAGAGACATGTGGCAGCACAATAGCAGGTTGACTGGGAAGATGACAGATCCAATCAGAAGTGGACAAGTGGTGCATTCTCGACAAGTTGTTTGGTGCCACGTGGCACCCCATCATTGGTGGTTGATCCAAAAGTTTGGAGCTCATGGGATTCAATCTCATGACCTTTCGACATAGAAAAGTCTTGGGAAAGGCCCCAATTACCAACGCGCCACTTTTTGTTACATATTATGTTATACCATATTAAATTTATTTAACATTGCAATATATTGATATGTGGGTGGAAAAGGGCTGGGGCTAAGCACCATCCCATGGTTATATTATGGTGTATGACCATGATGAAAAAGTGGTGTGGGCATGGTATAACCTCCCTTTCATTGCAGCCTGTGGTTACATGTTCTGCACCCCAAGAACCAAGAGCTATCCACATATTTGTGTGCGGTGGTATAACTATAACCCATAGGTCCCATGGAACACGCCATAAATTCAGGAGCTAGCACCAAGAATGGGCCAACGCTTGGCCAAATTTAGGTGAATGTGACCGAGAATTGGGAGAACACACTAGCCTAGGGGGTCTTAGCCCTTTATTATTAACATAAAGTGGGTTTTATTGTATGGTTTGGGATTTTTTATTGATTTTCAGGTCTGTTAATGGAGGATTTGGCCATTATTGGGAGATATTGGGATTTTTTGAGCCCAGATTTTGGGAGGAAGTTGGGGAAGGATAACCAACTTCAGATCTATAAAAACCAGGCCTGTTTAAGGCCATGGGGGGGACAATAAATCAGATTTATGCTGAAGCAAAGCAAAACCAAATCCATTTTGATGCAGGGGAGTTGTTGAGGAGCAGAACTTTGGAGGCCATTTCCGGAGATTATACTCAACCTTTTTCAGTGCCGTCAGTTGTGTTGGATTTTTGAGGTCGAGAAGAACACAGTGAGATCAGTATGAAGTCCATTTGATGTACTTTTAAAGCATTGAATAATTAATAAAGAAGCCTCCCCCACTAAGACAAAGGACCGGAGACGTAGGCAATTTTGTGCCGAACTCCGTTATCACTTCTCTTGTTATGGTTTGCTATTCTTATTGCTTCAGTTCAGATATTTATATTGTTTTATGGCTATGATATATTCTCCTATCTTCTTCCTCATTCATTAATCTTCTTAAATGGTTAATAAACACATACAATTAATAACTCAACCATAGTCATTAAAAGATCTTTTTGGATCAAGTGGTATCAGAGCTAGTTGACATTTGGATTTGAGTTTTGCATGTTAACTAGGGAAAATATACAACATGGTGAAGGCGAGCTTGTTGCAGAGAATCCATTAATTGGATTGAGAAAGAGAGCTTCTCACAATGAGAAGATGGCATCGAAAGAGGGACTTTCTCTTGATGAGAAAGAGTTTCAAAAAACTTTCCTTGCTATGTCGGAGATGGTGAAAGTTTTGTACGAGGATTACCTGGAACAAAAAAGACCAAATCTGGGTGAATCTTCAAAGGGAAAAAGTGAAGAGGAAGAGGATCCTCCTCATATTCCTCCTTCACCTCCATCATTACCTCCTTCTTCTCCTTCTTCTTCAAGTTCAAGTTCTAAATCTAATGCAAAGAAACATGCTCATAAACATAAGAATGAAATGCCATTATTAAAACTTGATGTTAAATTTGAGTTACCCATATATGATGGTGAAGTTAATGCAGAGAGACCTGACAATTGGGTCAGGCAGATGGAGGTTTACTACAATGTGCAATAGATTAAGGATGATTCCACACAAATCAAGTTGGCATCCTTGAGACTTACAGGTACATCTCTCATTTGGTAGTAAAGCAAGTTGCAAAATGGAACGCAACAAGTGGGGAATGTATTTCCATCATGGCAAAGCTTCATTTATGCACTTAGGAAACAATTCTATCCTTTGGGTTATAAATAAAAAGCATTAATTGAATGGAAATCTTTAAAACTAAGAAAAGGACAAACAATGCAAGAGTATACATATGGCTTTTGAAAAATGGCATTGATGTTTGATATCCCTTTACATACACATGAAAACCTTATGAAGTATATAAGAGGTTTACCTGCACATATTAGAAACAATGTATTCATGTTTGGACCCACTAACCTTGATGAGGTTTCTGTTCAAGAAACATACATTGAAGAAGGAAAAGAAGGTGTATCAGGGGAATCATCGTCTTCAAGGAAAGAGGACAAGAGGAAATGACATGGAAAGAATTAAAATGTAGTGGCAAGAAAGGACGAGAAGCCCTCTTGCAAGAATTGCAAGAAAGAGGGACATGATGAGGACATATGTTGGTAGTTGCATCCTGAGAAGAGGCCAAAGTGGTTCAAGGAAAAGAAGGGAAGGAAAATAGTGGCAGCGACAACAAGATCCACAGACTTAGGATCAGATTTGGGTGACGAATCTAAGGTCTCATTGGTTGGTATGACATGGAAAATTGGTGAAGGCATTGATTGTAGAAGTAACTTGTTTCATATAAGGGTAATCATGCAACACACTAATATAGACACATTAATCGACAATGGATCTCAATCTAATCTAATCTCAGAAGAATTGGTTAAACAATTGGGGTTAAAAACACAAGTACATCATAAGCCTTACACACTTAAATGGATAAGCAATCATCATCAAATGCACATAACAAAGCGGTGCACAATCGAATTTGCAATTTCATCTAAGTATGTGGATGAGGTAACATGTGATGTAGTTCCATTAAGAGAATGTGGAATGGTCTTAGGTAGTCCATACTTATATGATCGAAAGACAATCTTCTACATGACAAAGAATCAATATCAATTAACCAAAGAAGATCAAGATTATGTGGTTCATGCTCATCATGTTAAGGAAAATAAAACACTTCAAACAATGGAACAATTAAAGAAGGTAGTTCAAGAAAGCAACAAACCAATAATTGTTTCAAATGAAGTAATCGATATTAAGCAAGAACAAGAAATGATTGTTGAATGGAAAATCAATCATAGGTTGCTTCAAGATAAGCTCATGTCGTGCAAATATTACAAGTATATCAGCTCATTTGTAGTCGTATTATTGATTCTATCATTAGTAATGTTGTCTACATGGATGATAGTGGCTTCAATGAAATGTGATAGGGTTCACATGGCTAACAATACGTTGTCAGTTGTCATGATTGTGTTACAGTTGATATTGATGAGACAGGTGCACAGGACGGAGTTTAGAGATAGAGGACAATCTGAGTGGCCTATCCTGAGCTTGTTGACTGGTCAGTAACCTTTTGGGAACCAAAAGGTCCTTTAGTGGGGAGGTTTGATCCAGAATTGGATCCATGAGGCTTCCCAAGTCCAGAAAAGGCTCAAAAATGAAAGTTCTCAGAATTGGATGAAACCAATTCCATTGCGAATGTTTCATCGTGCTGATTCTGGCCATATATTTACTTTCTCCAACAAACGTTGTATGCGGGAGTTATCTCACTCTGTCCGTTTTTCCAAACAACTAAAAAAGTCAACAGTCAAACTGGCAAAAAAAAAGTCAATGCTAACATCAACATGACATCATCATGCTGATGTAGCATAGAGACACGTGGCAGCATAGCAATAGGTTGACTGGGCAGATGATAGATCCAATCATAAGTGGATGAGTGGCGCATTCTCGACAAGTTGTGTGGTGCCACGTGGCACCCCATCATTGGTGGTTGATCCAAAAGTTTGAAACTCATGGGATTCGATCCCATGACCTTTTGGCATAGAAAAGTCTTGGGAAAGGCCCCAATTACCAACGCGCCACTTTTTGTTACATATTATGTTATACCATATTAAATTTATTTAACATTGCAATATATTGATATGTGGGTGGAAAAGGGCTGGGGCTAAGCACCATCCCATGGTTATATTATGGTGTATGACCATGATGCAAAAGTGGTGGGGGAATGGTATAACCTCCCTTTCATTGCAACCCGTGGTTACATGTTCTGCACCCCAAGAACCAAGAGCTATCCACATATTTGTGTGCGGTGGTATAACTATAACCCATAGGTCCCATGGAACACGCCATAAATTTAGGAGCTAGCGCCAAGAATGGGCCAATGCTTGGCCAAATTTAGGTGCATGTGACCGAGAATTGGGAGCACACACTAGCCTAGGGGGTCTTAGCCCTTTATTATTAACATAAAGTGGGTTTTATTGTATGGTTTGGGATTTTTTTATTGATTTTCAGGTATGTTAATGGAGGATTTGGCCATTATTGGGAGATATTGGGCTTTTTTGAGCCCAGATTTTGGGAGGAAGTTGGGGAAGGATAACCAACTTCAGATCTATAAAAACCAGGCCTGTTTGAGGCCATGGGGGGGACAATAAATCAGATTTATGCTGAAGCAAAGCAAAACCAAAGCCACTTTTTGTTACATATTATGTTATACCATATTAAATTTATTTAACATTGCAATATATTGATATGTGGGTGGAAAAGGGTTGGGGTTAAGCCCCAACCCATGGTTATATTATGGTGTATGACCATGATGCAAAAGTGGCACAAGCATGGTATAAATACCCTTTCATTGCAGCCCGTGGTTACATGTTCTGTGCCCCAAGAACCGAGAGTTATCCACATATTTGCGCGCGGTGGTATAACCATAACCCACAGGTCCCATGGAACACGCCATAAATTCAGGAGCTAGTGGCAAGAATGGGTAAGTGCTTGGCCAAATTTAGGTGCATGTGACCAAGAATTGGGAGCACGCACTAGCCTAGGGGGGCTTAGCCCTTTATTATTAACATAAAGTGGATTTTGTTGTATGGTTTGGGATTTGTTATTGATTTTCAAGCCTGTTAATGGAGGATTTGGCCATTATTGGGAAATATTGGGATTTTCTTGAGCCCATATTTTGGGAGGAAGTTGGGGAAGGATAACCAACTTCAGATCTATAAAAACCAGGCCTGTTTGAGGCCATGGGGGGGACAATCAGAGCATATTTATGCTGAAGCAAAGCAAAACCAAAGCCATTTTGATGTAGAGGAGCAAAACTTTGGAGGCCATTTCCGGAGGCTATACTCATCCTTTTTCAGTGCTGTCAGTTGTGTTGGATTTATGAGGTTGAGAAGAACACAGTGAGATCATTATGAAGTCCATTTGATGTAATTTTTATGTACTTTGCAAGCATTGAATAATTAATAAAGAAGCCTCCCCCACTGAGACAAAGGCCCGAAGACGTAGGCAATTTTGTGCCGAACTCTGTTATCACTTCTCTTGTTATGGTTTGTTGTTCTTATTGCTTCAGTTAAGATCTGTATATTGTTTTATGGCTGTGATATATTCTCCTATATTCTCCATCATTCATTAATCTTCTTAAATGGTTAATAAACACATGCAATTAATAACTCAACCACATTCAATAAAAGATCTTTTTGGATCAAGAACACAGGGATTTAGAGCTTCCTTTTGGTTGGATCCTAAGAATCAGGGGGTTGTAGCCTCCTCCTGGTTGGAGCCAAAGAATTCAGGGAGTTGAAGCTTCCTTCAGGTTGGAGCTTGTAAATAGGGGGTTGTAGCCTCCTTCTAGTTGTAGCTGGAGAATTGGGAAGTTGATGCTTCCAATGAATGTATTCTTTGATATATAAGAAAATCATTCAGTGTTTTTCTCCCATTTGGGTTTCCACGTAAATTTTGGTGTATTATTTATTTGATGTGATGTTATGTTGCTTATGTTTATATGCTCATGATACATTGATGATATACTGTTGATTGCTCAAGTTTATATATTGTGGTTAAAAGTGCTAAAAGTGCTCATATTTATGCACCCCCCCCTCTTAGTATTCCAACACTTTATGAGAAAAAGAGGTCTTAGGCAGGGCTGACCCCTTTCCCCTCTCTTGTATATAACAATAGTAGATTCTCTAATTAGAATATTGGAGCATGAAAGAGTATCATGTAATCTTCAAGGACTATGCATTGTAAGAGGTGTAAAGGGGATCAATCACTACCAATTTGTTGATGATACCCTGCTTATGGGTTGGAGGGTGTGGGGGTGGGAGGGTAGGGGGGCTTAACTATCACTACATATATATTCAAAACAATGTTGAATGAGTGCCTAAATGCTTCATTTGGTCAAGAAAACAAAGGAAAAAGTCAAATATTTGGATGGAACACAAGTGGCAATCAACTACAAATTATCTCTAGAATTTTACAATTCCCATGCTTGCCAACTTGGTCTACATTTAATTATTTGGGTATGCCAATATCTCTGGGGAACATAAATTCATTAGTGTGGAAAAACATTGTTATTAAAATAAAGAATAAGATTCTCAAATGGGGGTCTTAGTGGTTAAACTTGAAAAGGAGAGTGACCCTCATTAAATTAGTGCTTTCAAACCTCCCAATTTATCAAAATTCAACCTGGCTAGCACCAAGTGGAATAATGCAATATACTGGGAAGGAGATCAAAAACATTTTGTGGTAAGGAGGAAATATGAACATAAAAAAATTACATCTCCCAAACTAGAATATAGTTAAAGCATCAAAGGATGATGGGGACTTGGAAACCAAAGAACCAACACTCATGAACTTGGGTTTATGAACCAATATCCTATGGTGGTTAATAACTATTAAAATGGAATGGTGGAAGAAGTCATGGATAAAAGATATTTTCATTCCAATAGAAAAAAATTTTTAGATAAACCCTTCACAAAAATTAGGGCTTTTAGATTTGGAAGTTCTATAAAACTGCAACACTTCTAATCGAGTCCAAGTTAACATGGATGTATGGAAATGGTAAGCTTGTCAAAATATGGGAAGTTGGAATCATGAGGAAACATCCTATAAAACAAATGCCATAATTACTAGAGAGTGGATGACTTCACAAGGTTATAGAACTCCATTTGACCTATCCCATTGGGATAAAACAAACAAAGGCCATTTCCTAGGATGGAAATCACTATCTTCCCTTGGATATATTGGTTCACAAATAATTACCTTCTTCCCTTTGCTATGTAGGATAGCTCCCATGGATAGATGTTATCCTCATAGGTGTGGTTGGGGCCCTTTGTGTCATTATTTTTCAATTAAAACAAGCTACATAGTCAAATTTTTTGAAGTAATGTTGCCTCCCTACTAAAGAATCTAGAAATTCATTTAGAGAGCGGATGCCATCACAAAGGTGGATGTATTCAATTGGATTATGGTTCATGGGTGTCTCTTAATAGAAGAATACCTTAAGAAGTGAGGAATCCTTGGCCTCTCAAGGTGTGCACTATGCAATAAGGTAGAGGAAAATAAAAAAACATTTATTTTTTGAATGCTTATTCATCCAACAAGTCTAGAAGTTTGCCTTCGAGGAGATTGAGAGAAGAGTAGATCTTCCAATGAATTGGATATAAATGTTCACATAATGGCATATCATATGCATAGTGAACAAATTGATCCTTTAACGTAGCTGGATGGAACTCCCTAAATTCATTTTCTGGGAGGTATGGTTCACTCGAAATAAAGTCATATTCCACCAAAGAAAACCTCTCAACCATGATAAAAAATAGCCAAAGTTAGAGGTATCCTTATGATTTTTTTTTTATTTAAAAGGGGTGAAGGGACATAATGTGTCAATGCTTGAACATGAATAAAATAATTGTTTGGAGGATCCTTAGAAGGGGAACGTAACACAACTGAGAAACATCAACAAAAAACCAAAATTTGGGAAGCAATGACAGATACGTTTCGAAGAAAATGAATTCCAAAGATGGTGGTTGGCATAGAATAAATTCATCCTCTTCTTCAATAGAACCTTGGAGGGAAAAATATGATTGACATGTGAGGGGGGGATAGTCCTTGATCCTAGGGGTAAAATGGAAGATAACTTTGAATGGGGCCTTGGAATTGCTTCTACAAACTAAGTGGAGGATTTGGATCTATATCAAGGGTTCAAGATCATTGATATTACATGAATCCAACACTTGATAGTTGTAGGGGACTCCTCTCTCACATAAAACATATGGAAAATTATACAACCTCAGTGGATGGAAATGTGGCTTGGATCATATCAAGAATAAATTTGGAGGCTCAAAGACTCACCTCGATTGAATATTATTATGTTCTCATGAAAGTAACTCAACATGAATATCAATTGGAAAATGGTTCTACGCACTTGGAGGTTGGAAAAATTCAAATAAAATGTGGGATGTTCACATCTCCAATCCCTTAGATTTACATTTGATGAACTATTCAAAGTTTTGTATGCCAAGTAGAGGTATGAGACCAAAGGTGCCATGAAATGCCAAGTGGAGGTAGGTAATAAATTTGACAAAATGGAACTTAACTCCCCATAGCATCAAAGGATGTCCTCATGCACACCATTTGAATGTGGAACAATCTCATATACCCTTAGCCTTCAATATAGCAGATGCAAGTGGGATATTGCTAGAGAAATGGGATAATTTTAGTGGGATAATATTTGAATGGTGGAATAATTTTGTTATTTTTAGTTTTATGATTGTTTTGACAATTTTTCTGTGTGGAGGAATTTATGTCATTTCACAAGGAGTTGTGAATGGAGGAGAAGAAATTTGGCTAGTTCCTTGGTATATTGACGAGATCCTTGGAAACCATGGAAGCCCGTTGTTGGAGGAACTTGGGACATATTCTTGGCCTCAAAGGAAGTCTATTATTGAGTTCTCAAATAACAGTGGTTGACCCCTTCATAAAACCTCATACACCATCAATATTGGGGAAGCACAATCACCTTGTACATTGTGCTTATTGTGGAGTACTAAATATCAAGTGTCTGCTAATGAGACATAATAACTACCTTATAGAAAACCAATATTCTATAGTAGAGATTTTAGATTTGGTGAGCCACCAAAGGAGACAATTCAACCAACTGGAAGCAAAATGAAATAGACTTTATTTATTGTTAACAGGCATGGTAAGAAGCACTTTGCTTGAGGTTACTTAGAGAATGATAATGGAATCGACAATGGAGGAAATCAAAGAAGAATAGTCAATTCAACAAGAGATTGTGGTTGTGGAGATGGAACTCAAGAAAAATAAGTGAACAATCACATTTAAAAGATCGATAATGAAGCCCACAATGGGCATTCTTTCAATTAGAATACGTTTTTCATAATGCATTGCCAAACAATTTTGTTGTTGGGAAAATTTATTAGCATATACAATTGTAAATTTTAATTTCTTAGGAAAGAAGAGAATTGTAGCCATAGTAGTAAGCTCAACTCAATTTTGTTTATTTTTAGAATTAGAGGAAACCCTATTTTGTTTGTATTATTACACTATGCAATGTAGTTGTTGTTGATGTTTCTGGTAGAAATGAGAGATATTCACCTCCTGCATAACCCTTTCTTATAGATGAAGATGCCAAAAAATTCAAGAAATATCCTAGTAGAAAAGTCGGCTCCCTAGAAAATAATAATGTAAAATTATATTGCTTCAAAAGAGAAGTCAACCCACTCGGAAATTATAATTTTTCCAAAATGGACAGGTCGACCCTATAGAAAACGTTCACTGGAAGATTAGTATAAATAAAGGGTGATTTCCTTCTCATTTGACACAACATTTTCGGTCTGATATATCTTTGTAGCAGCGACATCAAAGGAGCACTTTTTGAGGCATGGAAGGGGCACATTCTGAGGCAGAAAAGGAGCCCATTCTGAGGTAGCAAAGAGGCTAAGTCTGAGGAAGATCTGGGTGCACCTGTAGTAGCATATATATATGTGCTTGAACAACATTTGGCCACACCTGTAGATAATGTTTGGACAATATATATTTCTATGATTGAGCAACAGATTGGTCACACCTATAACAACAATCTTGAGGCAACAAAGTGACATATATAAGAGGCTGATTTATGATAGTTTGAGACAGTGATTTGAGCCATCATTGGAAAACAACAAAGCTATCTCCTTGGGAGTTCTAGAGTACATATCTGAGAAGAAAAGATAAGTACTTTTTATCTAGGATTCTTTCTTGTTGGTTTACTTTACTAGATATAACTAGTTCATGGTTATATTGTATTGGCATTAATATTCTCTATAAGAAAAGGTGTTGGGTTTTCTTCTCTTGTGTAGAAGGGTTTCCCAGGGTAAACTTCTATGCTCTTCTCGGGGTGGCACTTGAGGATTTCTATCGTTGGGTGGAAATGGAAGAGCATTGCCTATGGAAAAATGAGCAGACCCATAATTCTGTTTTGTAATTTATGCTTGGTTAATATTCTCTAGATCCTGGTTATTTACTGCAGTTAGTCTAGTATTCAAAATTCAACATGGTATCAGGGAAAGTATTGAAGATGACCATTGGAAAAAAGCTAAGGACTGTTAGAGCCCTATTTCTAGCATAAGAGAAGGGTCGAGTCCCTTAACAATCCCGTGATGAAATTGAAGGGCTTCTGCAGGCCTCTAGCCCTGGCCAAACCCCTGTCTATGGTATTAACAACAAACTGCAGCCAAGAGTATCCCTACTAGGGCTGCCACAACAAGAAAGAAACACAATTTAATATGACCTTCTTCTAAGATAACTTGCAGGTGCCTTTGGCATGTTTTCTGTGTGGATGTTTGAATGATTGTAGGGTAAATTTTGAGATAAATTACATGCCTAATTCATAGGCATAATTTAAGGCTGAGTTTAGGCCTAGTTTGAGGTCTGTACATGAGATACTGCAAACCGAGCCTTGCTGTCTACATGATCAGATCTGAAGTGCAAATTTATAACATATTTCAGCAAAGGTATATTCCAACAAATTTATGGCAGACTTGTGAAGAATATTCCAACGCAATTTTGGTATAGGCTCGGACTATTTTTAAAGCAAGTTTTGAAGTCTGACCTAAGGCTAATATGAGGCTACTCATTTGTGGATGAAGTTGAACCAGAACTGAAGAATGCTACAATTTTATAGGTACACACTTGTATATATATATTTTAAAATTGTATCATTATCATAAGGGTTTTTGCAGGAGTAGGGACCCTTGTACAAGCAACAATCGTAGATCCAAGGGGGATCTTAGATCCAATGCATTCAAAGGAACAATGCATTCAAAGGAACAATGCACTCTCCCTGGAAGTGAAGACTCCAAGTTTGATTGTTTAAATTGATATGCCTCTAACTTACATTTAAAGTATGTTAGATTTTCTACATTACAAGTAGGTCTTGTAGTTGTGACAACAATATTTAGTTGCACTTGATCTATGGATGATGCACTTGTCGCAAGATAAGTTGATCTCCTCTCAAGGAGATATTCTTGTTCTGGTTGTTCTTATTTCGAGCAGGTTATCTTATTAAATTCCATGGAGGTTTCCATGGAAATATTGTTGTTCTTGTTCCTTGTTTCAGGAAGTTTACCACAGAGGTAGGTCACCAGTGATAGCTCCGAGAGGGAGCTATAGTGACGGTTGCATAAAAATAATTATTAGATGATCTCTAGTTTGAGACATGAAGCAGTCTGGTCGAAGTTTGTACTAGTTTGACAGTTGCTTCCTTGAGTGGATTTGGTCTCATGGATGAGACAATGGTAGTAACTGTGATAGTTTGGTTACAATTACAAGTTGGACACTTTAGGATATTTGGGTGTCTAGTTCACATTCACGGAGAAAAGGACAAAGTTAGACCTTTCAGTTAGGAAGGGTACATTTGTTGCGTATCGTGAATTGTTGAAGGCATATCAGATCTACATCCCAGGTCAGAGATAGATTAAGGTGTGCAGTGATGTTTCCTTTGAGAAGGAGGTAGCCTTCAGGAGATCTAGAGGATCTCACATGAAGATAGACAATGAGACACATGAGCAGATGGTGTCTTCTCCCCCTTACCTTTCAATAGTGCAGATTGATCCAGTTGATCCTGTTGATCCAGTTGATCTAGTACATCCTATTGATGTTCCTAGAGATATTGTAGTAGGCTGACAAAGGCCTGCCTGGGATCATCAGAATCTGCAAGAGGCAGAGAGATATTCTCTCCTCATGGTACTTTTAGACCTCAGAGATTCTTGAGCTATGTTGGAGATATTAGCCACATCATTGATTCTGAGCCTTCTTGTTATGAGGAGGCATCCATTCAGCCAGTATGGAGAGATGCCGGGATGGAGGAGTATTAGTACATCATGAATAATGATGTGTGGAATGTTGTTCCGAGACCCAAAGGGAAGTCTGTGGTGACTTCCAAGTGGATTTAAAAGATAAAAACATGCAACTGACAGGAGCATTAAGAAACAAAAAGAAATATTTGTGGCCAGGGGATTCTCTCAGGTGGAGGGAATAGACTATGAGGAGACCTTTTCTCCCATTGCTTGATATACCTCCATTCAGATGATTGTTTCACTTACTTTAGCCTTGGGTTGGAGATTACATCAGATGGACGTGAAGATAACTTTCCTCAATGGTGATATTGAGGAAGAGGTGTATGTCAAGCATCCATATGGTTTTGTGATTCATGGGAAGGAGTCCCATGTGTGGAGGTTGAAGAAGGCCCCGTATGGACTCAAGCACACACCTCGTGCTTGGTATGCGAGGATTGATGGATACCTGATGAGTTTGGGTTTCAACAAGAGTGTTGTTGATTCCAACCTATAATATAAGGTTGTTGATGAGAACTGATGAGATATTCCTGAGTCAGAGGAAGTACAAAGTTGAGATCTGAAGGAAATTTGGAATATTGGATTGTAAGTCCATGACCACATTGATGGTGATGAATCTAAAAAAACTGAGTGACTCTTATTTCAATTCATACTTGATTGATTCGACCATATAACGACATATGATTAGATCATTAATGTATCTGTTCAACACCAGAACAAATATTTTCTATGTAGTGAGTGCACTTAGCCAGTTCATGAGTCAGCCAAGGAAGATACATTGGGTGGCTGCAAAGCATATGTTGAGATATTTGCGAGATGCAATTGGATATGGCCTGATACATGCTTCTAGTGATGACATGAGACTACAGGGATATGCTAATTTCGATTGGGAAGGGAGTACAATTGACAGGAAGAGAACCTCAAGGTGTTGCTTCAATTTTGGATCTGCCATGGTTTCCTGGTGTAGCAGGAAACATACTTCCGTGGCTTTGAGTACCAAAAAAATTGAGTATATTTCAATATGTATGAAAGTATGTGAAGCAGTGTGGCTTCAGAAGCTCCTTGCAGGATTGTCTGATCAGATACTGGATCCCACCATGATTCATTACATTCGATATGTGGTGCAGAGGAAGACAATACTAGTGGAGTACCTTCTTACATATGAGAATATTGCAGATGTTCTCACCAAGATTCTTGCCAAGTGGAATTTCAAGTACTTCCATGATAAACTTGGAGTGGAATGCCCCTCTCGTTAAGAGGGAGTATTGATTATTGCATCTTTGTGAGACATTCTCCAGGTCTTCTCCCCAAAGTAGTGGGATGGGTCGAATTGTGAGGACACTCTCCAGATCTTCTCCCTTGGGAAGTGGGTTGGGTCGATCTGTGAGTGTGTTGTGCCTTATCCCTGTATTCTCCCTGATGGATTGAGCTAGGTCGACCTGAGATGGGTATTCTCCTTAGTTGTGCTAGGTTGGGTCTTCTCCCCAGGTGGATGGGCTAGGTTGATCTATGGTGATGCCCCTGATATTATCCCCATATTGGGTTGGGTCGACTTGGAGAATGCTCCTCTGAGATGAAGTTGATCATGACACTTATTAGAGTAGTGAAAATTTTTCCTGGGGTGGCACCCAACATCCCATGGGAGTAGACCATGAGGACACATCCCTTGGGATTCAACCATGAGGACACATCCCTTAGGAGTCAACCAAGTGGACACGTCATGGGCGAGTAGGTCCTTGATGATGCACTACAAGCGAGTATTTCCTAGTGTATTCTAGTGGTGATGAGGCCCTTGAAAAGGTCCACATTGGGTGTATCCATGTGCGATGGATGATGCTACTAGTAGCATGGTCCGCGTGACCATGGCATGGTTAGAGAACCATGGCATAGCCTGTGAGGCTATGAGGAACAAAGTAAAAAAATCATGGAGAATACCTCCTTGTCTAAGAAGGAGTGTTGATGTTTTTGGTAGCTATGAGAGATATTCACCTCCTGCATAACCCTTTCTTATAGATGCAGATGCCAAAGAAGTCAAGAAATATCCCAGTAGAAAAGTAGGCTCCCTAGAAAATAATAATGTAAAATTATATTTCTCCAAAAGAGAAGTCAGCCCATAGGGAAATTATAATGGGAAATTATAACTTTTCTAGAATGGATAGGTCGGTCCCATTAGAAAAGTTCACTCACAGATTAGTATAAATAAAGGGTGATTCCCTTCTCATTTGACACAACATTTTCGATCTGATATATTCTTGTAGCAGCCGCAACAAAGGGGCACTTTCTGAGGCAGGGAAGGGACACATTCTGAGGCAACAAAGGAGCCCATTCTAAGGCAACAAAGAGGCTAAGTCTGAGGTAAATCTGGGCGGACCTGTAGCAACATATATCTCTGTGCTTGAATAACATTTGGTCACACATGTAGACAATGTTTGGACACCATATATTTCTATTCTTGAACAACAGATTGGGGACACCTATAACAACAATATTGAGGCAACAAAGTGACATATATAAGAGGTTGATTTATGACAGTTTGAGACAATGATCTAAGCCATCATTGGACAACAATAGATCTATCTCCTTGGGAGTTCTAGAGTACATATATGAGCAGAAAAGACAAGTACTTGTTATCTGGGATTCTTTCTTGTTGGCTTACTTTACTAGATATAACTAGTTCATGGTTATATTGTATTGGCATTAATCTTCTCTATAAGAAAAGGTGTTGGGTTTTCTTCCCTTGTGTATAAGGGTTTCCCAGGGTAAACTTCTATGCTCTGCTTAGGGGTGGCTCTTGAGGATGCCTATGGTTGGGTGGCAATGGAAGAGCATTGCTTATGGAAAAATGAGCAGATCCATAATTCTGTTTTGTAATTTGTTCTTGGTTAATCTTCTTGAGATCCTGGTTATTTCCTCCAGTTAGTCTAGTATTTGAAATTTAACAACTACAACATTGTTTTAATACAAATTTACTCATTTTAGTAAAAAAATAAAATCACTAAAATTCTTCAATTTGTACAATTATTTGAAAAACATAAATTTACTAAGCTTAATGTAAGTAAGATAAATGCTTCTATTAGAACTACATGGTTCTATTATGTAAACAACTTGCATGTGTGCAATTGTGCCTAGTTTAATAGAGGCAAATTTTCTCCAAAAGAAAAATAATCATTTCCAGGCTCATTGTACCACGATATGCTCCTAAAACTTATAAAGGTTTCTCTATGTACAACGATAATAAGGGTACAATGATTGCATGACAATTGACCATGGTGAGCTAACTAATGAGCCTATGTTGACGAATGGGAAATTTGTAGTTATGTTCTTGTTTTGATCTATAGAAGAGGCATTTATATTGAGAAACATTTGATATGAGTCTACATCAATATGCAAAAGAATGAAACTCAAATTGTGAGTGATAACAATGCCCTATTTGCTAATTGCATGCACTAATTGTGTTTACATTATCAATCTTACCTTGTCTCTATTAAAATGTTATTAGATCATATATGAAGAGTATAAGTGTGGGAAATAATATAGAAAATGCACATCAACATTTAGATCAAAAGAGTTGTTTCAATGGTTTCCATTAAAAAAAAAAACATAGCTTCCTCATATTGTGAATATGTAGAAATATAAATAACAATGGTTCATATTTAAGTTTCTAGTGTATGCATCGAGGAAGATTCTAAGATGCAAAAGAGAGACAATATTTAGTTTCCATTATGGTATATGTAACAAAAGTCCACCTCAAAATTGTAAAAGTCAAATAATAATAAAAAAATTGATCCTATCTTAGTGTTCCTTTGTCTATGTGATCATTGTTAGCCTACAACTAGTTAGAAATTTGTCAAAAAATTAAACTCAAAAAGTTGCATAGTAATGGTCAGACGTGTTTCAAATTGTAAAACATATATTTCTTTTTAGTAAAGAGGAATAACATAGTTAGGGTATGCATATGGTGGACACTGTTTAGATCTTGGAATTTTAATCCAATCTTATTAATAACTGCATTTTATTCCCGACGTTTTAATGTAGTTATTGAAATATATTATCTCATTTTTGGTGTTAGTTGTGGATATTATAGCATAACATTCAGTTGTTCCTACCATCTAGCTTCACAGGGTTCTCTATTTTGTAGCTCTACCATTTTTTATTGCACAATGTATAAGAGATTGTAGATGACACTATAGTTTGAACACTGATGCACTATGGTTTATTTTCATTAAAATTCAAGAGTTCAGACCGTTCCACCAAATGGGTACAATACTGTGATTAATGATTTTGCACTAAATGTGCAGAGTCAAGGTCACCCTAAGGAGTGGTAGGTGTGAGGGGGATAATCCATGATCTTGAGGCACAACTTGAAACAACGTTCACCCATGGTTTAGGAAAGTCCACAAATAATCAAGATGAGGCATACACTCTTTTTCAAGGTCTTCTTCTAGCAAATGAAACTAGAACAAATTCTTTGATTGTTATAGGAGAATCAAGCATAATCCTCAAAATGATGGTATTGAAATCAACCATGTCCTATAACAAGCCAACATCTATACTATCTCTAATTTAGAAGGAGATCTACAGATTACAAAATGTCTCATTCTACCAAGTTTTAAGAGAGCATAATTGTCATGCCAACTCTCTAACCAATGAGGCCACCACACTCAAAATAAGGGTTCTTTGAAAAAATGGGGATTGGAATTATCAAGCAATACCATAATTCTTATAGGTTCATGGATATTGAGGCATGTTACATCACAATAAATCATCATATGTCACATTACCTCCTTCAACCAATTTTAAGTGAGGCATTGTTGATCTCAAAGATTGTTCAAAGTCTTGGAGATAACTGTTGGCACCCAAAATTTTGGGGTAAAGATTGCACACACGCATAAACACATTTGTGCACACACTACCATTTTATGCGCACACCAAAAACTACACAATGGATGAAATAAGGCGTGCATTCTAGTCATAAGTCCCATGATGCACTCCAGGAATCAATAAGATACTGAATGTATGTCAGAATCAAGAAGAAGATCTTCAAGAAATATTCCTGAATGATTAACTGAGGAAACACAAGAGATAGTGGAGAAACTAAGGGATGAGATGGAAAGTTTTTTAAGACTGCCCTGACTCTAAAGAGGCTACGTGGACTACATGCGGGTGGAAAAGCGTGCAGGACTAGCGATCAACAAAGTGAGTGGAGTAGAGCTAAAAGTGATAGAGCACCAAAGAAAAGAAGGAAACAAAAAGGGATTAGAGAGGAAACATAGAATTTTCTTGGTTTTTGTTGTTGTCGTTGATTGTTGTTCATTCAGTGGGTTCACTTTGAGTTCTCTCAGTCAAGAAATGAGTATGGCTATGTTTTGTAAGACTCCGGTTGTGAGTATGTTTTTTTAGTACACGCAAAGTCTGATAGAAAGTGAACAATTCTTTGTAATGAGCTACTGATAGAATGTATGAGAGAATAAGACGTTGTTTCTAATGAATTACGAGTCTCTTGGTCCATGTATGCTACTGTGTGAATGGAAATAATACAAGATACAATAATTTCTGTCATTTACTGTGTGATTATGTGTTCAATGAGTGTATATGTTAATGTTACATGTTGTTAATATTTAAGTATATAGCAATGGAATGTATGAATTTTATCCTGAGTGGATTCTTCGAGTAATTTTACCTTTCATCACCGACATAAGACTATATGGTTTCTGTGATTCTCATGGCATCTTGGGTGATACCTTCTTCAGCCTTTGACCGAGGATTGATATGCTGACGCCTTGGGGATTTTTTTGGTCAAATCTAGATGAACCCTGGGTCATCAAACCCCCAACATTAATAATGATGTGCACAAGCGAGCCAACAAATGGTTCAGTTGCAGAATTTATCAGAACTTAGCTCTATTGATGATAGGGTTCACATGGCCGAAGCAAAGGTTGCTCAACAAAACAGAATTTTGGAATCTCTACCTTCAGGTGAGTGCCAAGTTGCATGACAACCATTAGAAGAAATAATAAAGAAATCATTGCAGCAGAGGAGAAACAACAAACCATTTCAGAGTTATAAAATGATGTGACTGATAATGCCCAAATATTCTACACTCAGTTGGAAGACACACAACTTGCATCCATCCCCATGATCGAGAAAATGGAGACTATGGACTTGAAATATCTGTAGATCACAATGAATGATATAGATGAAGTCATTCAAATCACCCAAAAAATCTATGCAACCCTTGATGAATCTGATAATTGGTTCAAGGAGTTCCTTCAAAAGCTTATGAAGATGATTCCTTTCATGGAATTAGTCACACCATAAGCAAGGCCATTGGCTCGAGGACGATCCAAGTAATAATGTCAGGGTCCTATTGGCACCCAAAGTTTTGGGGTAAATATTGCACATGTTCATAGAAACAATTTTGCATGCACAGAACAACTACATGATAGATGAAGTAAGGCACGAGTGCCAACCATAAGTCCCATAATGCACACCAAGAATCAAGACGATACCACATGCATGCCGAAATCAAGAAGAATATATTCAGAAAATATTCCCAAATTATTAACTCAAGCAACACGAGAGATTGTGGAGCAATTAAGGGATGAGATGGAAAGTTAGTTAAGACTACCACAATTCCAAAGAGGCTACATGGACTGCGTGTAGGTGGCAAAATCATGTGGGACTTGAAGTCAATAGAGTGAGTGGAGTATAGTTGAAAGTGACATAGCACTAGAGTAGAGAAGGAAACAAAAATGGAGCAACGACGAAACAGAGAAGGTTTCTGGTTGTGGTTGTTGATTATTGTTCATTCAGTGGGTTCACTTTGAGTTCTCTCGATTGAGAAATGAGTCTGGCTATGTTTTGTAAGAGTCTAGTTGTGAGTCTGATTTTTGAGTACATGCATATTCTAAGAGAAAGCACATGGCACGTTGTAATGAGCTACTGATATAATGTATGAGATCACAATGCATTGTTTCTGATGAATTATGAGTCTCTTGGTCCATGTATGCTACTGTGCGAATGGAAATAATACAACCTATAGTAATTCTTGTCATTTACTTTGTGATTATTTGTTCAATGAATGTATGTGTTATTGTTACATGTTGTTAATATTTAAGTATATAGCAGTGGAATATATGATTTTCAGCCCGAGTGGATTCTCTGTGTAATTTTACCCTTCATCACTGACACAAGACTATATGGTCTCTATGATTCTCATTGCGTCTTGGGTGAGACCTTCTTCAGTATTCGACTAAGGATTGATATGCCGATGACTTGGGGTTTTTGTTGGTCAACTATGGACGAACCATAGTTCATCAACCCCCCAACGTTAAGTAGGATGCAAAGTGAGCCAACAATAACATTACAAAGATAAACCCTTCTTATTTTTTAGAGAGGTGGTACTCCTCTTTTGTAAATATAATACATAAATACAAATAATTCCTAAGAAAGGACTAGGCTTGTCCAAAAATAAGCATTCACAATGGTAATGATATTACAAGACTGTAAAAAAATAAAATGAGGAATCTCATCGAGCATTATTTCCATCACAACATAAAGTAAATTAGGGCATATTATTTGGAAAGATGAGAGTAAATGACCACATATACAGAGAAATTAACATGATCTTTCAATTAAAACTCATATGGGTTTTGATAGACACACACTTGAAATCTCATGCTTAAAACTCAAAGTCCGAGATATCACTAGCTATGTGCCTCAAATAGTTCTATGCGAGATTTAAATATACAAATGTTTAAAGAGAGTTTATAATATTTGGAAGATGAAATGCGTTCATCCTAATGGACTGGGATGGGGCTCTCGTTTACTATATGATAGATGATAAGACTTGGAAGAAAGAGAATATACAATTAGGAATTAACCTTTGATATTCATAGATCATGAAAAAGAAAGGTTGGGTGATTGCTAAGTTAGAGGAATGGAAGAAAAAAGCTTAATGAAATGGTTACTCTACTTAATATGTTAGAAAAACTCTCAACCCTTTATTTGCTTGCTAAAATTTTTCTTATATGTTGTTTAATTGGAGGTACCCTAATGGTTGTAACTTCTTCTTGATACTCAAGATTAGTTATTTTGACCAAAGCATTATTTAATCGTTGTTCAATGTACTCTCACAATGGTGCAACTATTAATTCATGCTTAATCTTGAGATCAGACAACTCATCCTTGATATATTTCAATTCAAAACCTAATTGATGGATTATATCCACTTGGTCTTCATTTTTATTAACATAGTGGATTAACCACTTTTCAACTTCTTCTTATGAAAATTCAGTTATGTCATTAAATTAATTTTCCCATGAAATTTTGAGAACATCCAACTGTTCTTGCATTCGATCCATTGTAAGAAATATGGTGCCAATTATTAAATTTGGACCCTCCAAATCCCGTGTCACATCAATAAGTTTGAAAAATATATCACTCCTTTTTGAATTAATGGTATCACATTCAACAATTATTTCTCGTAAACATTTCATTCTTCTTGACCGACATACATCTATTTGTTTGAGTTGAACCTTTGATGGAATATTTTTTTTCCCTCCTATGGACATCAGTCATACTTGATATTCTAGCACTAAAAGTGACGACAACTTCCTTGTAGAAATGTTCATCATTTTCTAGGTCCCTTTGAAGATATTCTTTAAGATTTAGAATCCTTGTAGAAATACTAGTTGAACTAGTAGCCAATTCCCAATCGTTAAGGATTAGAGCAACCCTTTTGTTTATGTTGTCTGCAAGATATTTCCTGATGGCTGTTAGTAAACTTGAAGCTCCTTTTAGTTTTGAACTTGATTCTGGTGCATCTTTGGAAATATTTATTAGCCTAAGAGTAGATATTTGTTCAACAAATAAGTGCTTAGGAAACACAACATCTTCTAATTCTTTTATTCTCTTCTTAAATATCTAAACATTGGTGGATTAAAAAGTGGTGCATTTTCATCATGCCAATCCATCTTCATATGAACAATAGAGACGTTGTCACCTTCCAATTCAATTCTCCAACACTGTATAATAGAGAAACATATGTGGAATCCTTCATGAATCCTTTGAATAATTCCTATAAATGCCAAAGAATGGGTACTCTTTTACAATTTTATTTGATCCCTTAGATAATTGAGAGAATGTTTTATTGCCTATATATGATACATTGACATCAATTAAAAAAATGCAAGTGCTAGTTTCTACAATTGAATCGAGGGAAAACATAATTCCAATACATCAATTTTCATCCACACATAAACATAGTTAGTTGTATCAACAATAACAAGCTGACAGAAGAGAGGTCAAAAATATTTGATGTTGATCAATGTGTTGCATAATGATGATGGATAACAACATTGACAAACAAAGCATGGTATATTTTTCTTAGAGTCCACTATCACACTAATATCCTTTTGCTTAATATATATGTCCATAAAGTTTGCAGCAATCTTAGGCAACTTAGGCTTCTCTTCCTTCGACATTTTACTTGCTTCTACACACATAGATTAATGCATAGTTGTACAAAATGATTTCTAGCAATTTTTTGGAATTCAACCACATTTCTATCAAAGACTCTCTAAGAATTATATAATTTCTTATCCTAAAATTTGAATGGATATTGTGCATGAATCCGTGAAGGAACATCAAGACGTTTGAGAGCAGGTGTGGTCGATTTTTGACAAGAAAATTGCTACCAGAAAACTCTTCGTGCGGGGTCTCATCTTGGAGACAAATTCAGAGTCCTTCAACATCGTCTTCTGCCCGTTCAGTGAATTGGTTGAAAGCATTGTCATCATGGAAAAGAGAACTGAGAAGAGTAAGGGCTATGGATTCATCACCTTTGTGCACATTGACGGTGCCCTCAACGACCTGAAGGAGCCCAACAAAAGGATCGACAGTCGCATGACCATCACCGAGTTTCAACAGTCGCAGTGGTGGTGTTATCATTCATGATTGTTCAACATTTCTCCTCCATAAATGATCCAAGTACAATGTTTATTATGGATCTAGGCAACTCTCTCTCAGTCCTTTCACATTTTGTTGTTGGGTTGAGGAGGGATCCGTTGTGTTTTTTAAGGATTTGGATCCTTGAATCTATGGATTGCTTAAGGTTTGGGTTCTATTTCTTTATATTTTCATAGGCTTTGATAAGTGGTTAGTTTTAGACTAATTTTTTTTTATAGCTAGGATGGATTGGAAATCGACAAGGATGGTAGGCCATAGTCATTCTAGGAAATGCCTCTTGTGTAAATTGTTCTGTGAATTGTCATGGATATTTCAATGGAACAATTTGTCACAACACATATGATAAATAAAATCAAAATCTACTTATGAAGGTTAAATTCCTTTATATTTCCAAAACATTTAGTTACAAATTTTCTACTTATGCATGAAAATAGATAAAATGCGGAAAATAGAGAATAGAAATATACAATCACACACCATCCACAAAATGACACAAATATTTTCTCTCGAAAACCCTTATGGGAGAAAACCTAGCTAGAAGGTGAGTCTTCTTTACTCACTTTTCTTTGGTATGGGAATAATGCAAGTACATAGGAGAAGACACTCTCTATGGATTTACCTGAGACCTGTGGCCTAGATGCTACTACAAACATTAAACCCCTTTGTTATTCTCTCTAATTTCCCACTCCTAGTTGCTCTACTCAATTGTGCAACAAAATACCATAGTATAGAATGGAACCCCTTCTCCTCCTAGTGCCCCGATATTTAACATAGTCCGATAACCATCTAGGGGTTGGTTTTTGACTTCATCAATAATTAATTGTGATAGGGTTTTGGAAATTGTAGAATATTCTTGAAATTACATACATGACTATCACCATATGCATGAGAAATGGGGGATGACATGGCATACTCTCGTACCATGGTGGTCAACATGATAGGTCAACTTGCAGGAGGCATAACTTTTTCATATGAGCTCCGATTGACACATGATTTGCACCGTTGGAAAGTTATCAAAGTGTAGAACCTCATCAAGGGGGTCTACATAGGTTTTGGAAAAAAACCCCACCAAAAATCCATTTAATTCCTCAAAATGGATCTAGAAGATTATAGACCCTAATTTTTCAAACTGGGACTTGCCTCTAAAATGGCCTTGCAAGATTGTTCCTCCAATTTTTTCCACTTTGAAGGGATCCGCATAGATGCCAAATAATATAATGATCCATTCCATATCATACCTTCCCATTTTGGGAGGATTTTGGTCCCAAAAATCTTTACTAAATGAGGTGAGCAAATGTTTCCTCTACATTCTCCCTGGATTTCCACTTTGTTTTTCCTGGAATTTGTCCCTTCAACCCAATCTACCAAAGGTCATGATGCTCCTGTATTGTAGTTATGGAACTCTTATATAAAACTGTGTCCTCTTCCAACTCTGCATGAGCATCTGGTGCTAAATCCTCTATGGAAAGTAGGACCTTCTCCTCCTCCTAATCCAACATGGAGGGATTATAGAGTTTGAGATTCTCCATATTCACTACTGAGTAAATGTGCATGTATGGGGGTAGAATGAGTCTGTAGGTGTTATCTGCCACATTTTATAATACCTCAAAAGGACCATACTGCAGAGCCTTTATCTTCTTACTAAGACCTTGTAGCCTTTCATTATTCAGTTGTGTTAGCGATATTTCTTGTATAGGGGGGTAGAATGCAAAAGATTGGGTCAAAAACCCACTTGTCCTAAGTTTTGGGTGATAATACACCCGTGGTAAACCATGTGCAAAATCTAACGGTCGTGATTCA
>JZKD02S1673597.1:956877-969191 GCA_000966675.3 Picea glauca | reverse complement strand
AGTGATCTTGTGCTTATTATGCTCTTATCTTTATGAAATGCAAAGAACTATAATAATAGCATAAACATTAACAAATTAATTGTGCTCCACACAACATAAGTGACCAAACAACTATCATAATATCTCATTTCATATATCATAAATAAAGAAATAAAACCAATATGCAATAGCCTCCTTGCTAGTGACATTGTCAATAATAGTAATATATGATAACATCTTCGCTAGCAATGCCATTGAACCAATACTCAATAGTCTCCTCACTATCAATATTATCCTCCGACCCTTGCAAGGTTTAGAATATGATAATTAATTTATAAAAACATGTGCACATCTATCATTGTCATTCCCACTAGGATCACACACACATATAATACATTCCATACCAGGGATGCTTGCACCAAATCATATACAAGAACACAAGTATCATAATGAAAAATCCCCTACACAAGATTTAAAACACATTAATTATCACAAGTACATTGTGAGAGTTGAAGTTTATCTCTAACAACATATGGAATCTCAAATCAATATAAACATCATATAGTTTTTCTCATATATTGTATAGCCATAAATTAATGATAACTACTTACTCACACAAGTCACATTATTTGATAAGCATAAACAAGGTCGATCAACCCTAGTCAAATATAGTTGATCCAAATTAATCCACAATTACAATATCTAAGTTGGGATTAAACAAAGGATCAAAATTTGGTTTACTACATACAACCACCCTTAAGGAAACTTCATCTCAAAGTTTTAGTCTATACAAAAAAAAATATCAATGCACAATCCTCATGTTTACCTAAATAGCCATCTTGACTACACAAAGGATAACATATTTGGCATGCAACATTTTGAAAAATAACATATAGGGGTATTGCACAACCACACAAGTTGGTTGGTAATGTTGGTCAATAAATGATTGGACAAGGATCTCTAAAGGTTTCTCTCTTTATCACACTAGGCCTAAAATCTAGATCACCCCTCTGCAAGGTCACACCAGAAGAAGTTTGCTTTGGTCACTAACTCTAACCAAGAATTTTCCCCAAACAAACCAGCAGAAGTTGCCTCAACAAGTCAACTCATCAATCAAACATAGTGCAATTTAACCTTGATCCAAAGTGGATTGCTATATAATTTGTCATCTATTTTTGTATTTTTGGGTGGAAAAAATGGAGCTAAAATCCTGTAGGACCCATTTTAGGGGTAGGTCATATTTTGATGATCTGGGATCTTGAAACTTCCAGAGCTCGTTTGAGGCATTAAACGCCAATTTTTGGGGTCAAAACTTTGTATACAAAGTTCTAGTGTCTCAACATTGTTCTACACATTGAGACCTTTCCAATGGCATTGAGATAACTTAAATGAGAGTTCATATGAGGAATATATGCTTCTCGCAAGTTGACCTATGCCATTAAACCATGTAACTGAGTAGTGCCATGTTAGATCCCAATGCTCACACATGTGGAGCTAGTCATATGTGGGATTTTAAGAAGATTCTAGAGGGTCCAAAAACCTAACCTTAATCGGGATTTGAGGCATGCAAAAACCCTAACCATAATCCTAGATGACTATTAAGACATGTTAAACACTAGGTCGTTAGGAAAGGAAGGGGTTCCATTAGTATTGTATTGATTTATTGTTCCATAGTTGAACCAAGCAAGGGAGTGGGATATTGGTGAAGAACAAAGGATGTAGAAGACCTTGTAGCACCCATATATGCCATATTGTCCATGGAAACTCCATAGCAAGTTCACCTTTCTTTGTATTTTCATTTCATAACTAAGAGGAAAAGGGCAAGGCATAATCGTTACCCTTTGGTTGGGTTTTCCCATATTAAGTTTTATGATGTACATCTTGTGTTCAATGTGTGGATGGTGTGGTATTTGTTTTAACTTTTTTTATTTCAGCCACAACTTATTTTAGTGTTTTGTGTGCTAATCTAGTAATATTAAATCTTAATATTAAGTAAAACATTACATAACAAAGTATTTGCATAAAGTTCTAAGAGTTGTTGTGACACACTGTTCTAATGGAATATCCATGGTAGTTTACAATTCAAACCTTCACATTCGTTGACACCACATGTTTACATACCATACCACATATCATGACAAAAAAAAACACAATGTCACAACCTTTCAATCCTATATGAAGGACACAAGCTCTAAGACCACGATGTAGGGTGCCCTCTCGCAATTTTCATACTACAACACACAAGAACTCATAATTAACACACGCTATCACTATAACATTGTGAGATCAATTTTTTAATGCTAGCCAAGATAATGATCAACACACTGCTTAGTACTCTTGTTATGGTAATCTTAAAACTACACCCACTTCATGGTCAAGGCTCCATCTCATCCACATTTAAGCATTGAGGTAACCCAAATGCATAAGCTATGCTTTTGAGCTAGTTAAACTTCATTATGTATGCCACATCAATTTCTTTAGAATTTTGGTAGTGTTTCCTTTAACTAGGTAATGGTAAATCGTCATGTGTTCTTTCTTGTACAAATCAATATGACCATAAAATTCACAGATCTCTTCAGCATAAAACATATAATGCACAAGAATTATGAGTGGGACCTCTCACTATTCCTTGCTTATAACATAAACACTATGAAGAATTTAAAACTTGCTAACCTCCTCTTGGCCTTAGTTCCCTATTAACTCCCATGTCGCTTTTTCCTCTCTTGCAACAATGATGTGCCCTTCACTCTTATGAATTCTAAGGCTAGATTCCCTAAGTGATGGTAATAAGGTTAACTCACATGATGACTCTTGCTGTATATACAAAGTCGTACTTACAACTATATATATATATATATATATATATAATCATGTCCAATCCTAACCTCCCACACAAACACTAAGTGGATGAAAACCTGTAAATCATACACAACAATAATTTGTGTGTTGAGATTCTTCTCTTTAAAGATACTAAATTTACTAAAAATTTCTTGCTAAAATCCCTTGACATTGTAAAATGTGCCAAATTAAACTCTATGATTAATTTGAGTATAAATGACCATTCTAAATATGATTAAAGTTTCACTTCAAATTATCTAGTAAAATATGTAATGGTGAGAATCTCTTTTCCCATTATCAACCATAACGATTTTGTCCTTTGCTTACTAAGGTAGCTCTAATAAAGAACCCTATACCTTCTCAAGTTCATTCCAAATGCATTTAAAAGGTAAAACGAGATCCACCCAAGTGGTCATGATCTATGTTTCAAGTTATACTCATATCACAATGCTATGTTAGACATTCTCAATTTTTGCTTCCAAGTCCTATGACAATTTTGTCATGATTTCAACTCGCAATACCCTCATGTCAATAAACTTTATCTGCTAAATTGTGACACTACCTTGGTAATAGGTTAACATGCTTAACATGGATATTAATCAAAACAACTTATAGGTCATCCCTAAGTGTTCAACACTTTAAAAAACACATTCATATTTAAAAATGTCAAAAATTAATAAAGAAGTTTTTATAATTAGAAAATTGCAATTTATTTAAATTTCCTTAGAAACATGTAATAAGGAAATCAATAAAATTGAATTAAGGCAAATGACATGAACTTCATGACACTTATCACAATTATTTTGAATTTTGAATTATTTATTTTAATAAAAATGAAATTCCATTTTTTAATTCAACAAAAACATTGAATCTCTAATCTATTCACATTTCTATTTTTTGTTTTCTATGTTGGTTCTTCTTTTCCTTCTTTTAGTGTTTCAGAAGTATGGTTTTATTCTTAAGGGTTCATGGTTTGAAGAGAGGAGGCTTATGAAACTTCTATGGGAAAAGGTTCATTTAATATGTTAGGATGATTTATTTTTCTCCTGGGTTTTCTTCTTAAGGTTTTACGGTTTGAAGAGAGGAGGCTTATGAAACTTCTATGGGAGAGGGTTCTTTTAATATGTTAGGGTGATTTATTTTTCTTTCTCTTCTCTTTGTTCGGTGGTTTCATAACTTCTTTAATGGATCTTTTTTTATTAATTTTGTGTTATTTTATTTTGCAAGTGTAATGGAGATTAATCCCTATTATTATTATTTTTTTTCAAAGTAAAAAAGATAGTACCTGCTATATTAAGTTAACAGAGAAAAATTGACAAAATACACAGAGATATGGTCGTCCTGAGCCACCAAAAATGCTGTCGTTTTACCGGAAACCAACATAGTTTGGAGTGAAATGAGTCTAGGAGGATAAGCTAAAACTGTTTTACCCTTTGTCCTGTCTGAAGGAAACCAGGTTAGATGGCCATAGTTCGAGTTTACATTTAACAACAACATGATTAAACAGAAAACAAACTAGCATAGGAGAACTCAGATACCCAGTGACCTGTCGCCATTGCCTTTCTGCCATGTGGATCTGGCTGGGATGGCGAACGACTGCGCGCACATTGGACATTTCCTCTTTGCTGGAGCGTTGGAGTACGCGTCAAGGAGCAAGTCCAGACGTTGTCCCATGAGGAGGGATCTGTGCTCCTGGTCCGCCATGTGGCCTCGGAGTTTGAACATTAGAGCCAGATGCTCTGCACGGAGGAGAGGACCATGCAAGTCATTATTCCCTGCCTCATCGAAGGTTTTGTTCCCCACTTCCACGTTCATCCCTGCTCTGGCCTCGATCACGTTTAGTCCTGCGCTGGCCGCATACACATTCATCCCTGCTCTAGTCTCGCCCACATTCCTTTCTGCGCATGCATTGTCCCGAGCCTCGTCCTCGTTCGTTGCCTTCTCAGCATGGCTGGTGGGAATGTAGTCATCCGTCCACGGTATCTCTTCCACAATGCAAATTGGGAATTCGTCTACCGGCTCTCCCTTCGGACCGCTCCCAGCCTGTAATTCAGGCACCGTGGCTTGGGGTTCTAGGGTGGTCGCTAAATCCTCCAGGTACGACGTTTCCTAAATATAACAGGTTGGAAACTTGTCCGCAGCGCCTTCCTTCAGACAACTTTCAGGCTCAATTGCCATGGTGGGCGTGCTACGTTTTGTCCCAGGCTCAACGATAATGGCATGGAGTGCCAATTGGTCGGCTCAAGCTCTCTGTTGGAGAATGGAAGTCGCCATTGACAGAGCATGCTCCAGGTTCTTCCTCCTTTGTCTCTGCTCTTTGTGGGTGTACTAGGCCGAGCCTCGGCGAGGCCTGCCTCACTTCCTTGTCATTGTTGATGAGGGGTGGATAAAGATACAGAAAGAATGAGCCAAAACGAGAATGCACCAAAATGAGAGTGAACCAAAATTGCACCAGAGATCCCAACCGACGGGGAGGTCCAAAACGAGAGTGAACCAACTCTGTCCAAGCTCTCCAACTTCTGAATTATCAAATGTCGGCTTCACATGGCTTCCCATTAACCTTGTCATATTGAATGCTAGCTTAGCGAGTGCGTTCGCACGAGGGAGAAGTCCCTCCTCCGTATAGAGGCTGTAATGGCCGGCTACCATCGTAAATGCGGAAGGGATGGGGAGCGGCCTAAAGAATTTAAGTTGTGGCTTGATGCTGAGCCATGTGGCAAGGCGTCGCCGTGTGTCACCCCATCCGGGGCGGTTAATCCCCATTATTGGTTGAACCTTGTTGTAGATATTATTGAGTCATGGAAGGAAAAATTATATTATTTGTTGTTTCCAGGGTAATAAAGAAGAAAACAACCTTTAGCCATAGGGGGTAATTTTTTACTATTAAAACGACTATGGTTTTGTTCTTCGTAGATTCTCTTGTTTGTTGGTATAACTCCTTTCCATCAACTAGTGCCTTATTGTTTTTGTTTCAGATTATTAGATTTCATTCTCATTCTTTCTTTGTTTTGTGTTTTCAAAGGAGTAGTGATGTTATCTATTGCTATTGCTAGTTTCTTTCACTTACATACATTTCATAGTTGTTATTATTATTATTATTATTATTATTACTATTACTATTTATTTATTTATAACGGAAACAATTAAATGTTTGTATTAAAAATAGGTTGTTGCCAAACTGGTCAACATAGTAATACAAAAAGGATGTTGTCTCTTAAAACAAAAATCAACATAATTATCAAGCAATATGAGTATGAAGCATAAACATTGTCTAGACCTTCCCCAACTCTAAAAGCAAGTAGGCTTAGAGTATCCCCACATCACCAATCTTAATCCAATGCAAAAGGAAGACCAACAACACCAAATCAAATCTAAATCCTTGAAGTTTTTCCCAAAAATTACTTGACCGATAACTAAATAAACCCATAGAGCTTTGTCAAAATGGATTACTGGGAGTTCAAGTTGTGCCAAAGAAGACAACCACAAAGCACTTGATTCAAGGCATCCCCTGCCAATCTTTGCTACAATGCCTACCTCGAACTCTATAATCCCATGTCTGACAACGTAATCTAAGTTTACCATCATTTCAAAATGATAGTAATGAATTAAGGTTGACATGTGTTAGGGTGTTATGAAAGTGATGCACACAACATCCCACCTCTTGCTTTGATTCATTGACATTTATGACCTAAACCACTTGGAATGTGGTGACACACATTCAATGATGGAATTCATTACCTTAGGGGATAACTTGAGAAATAATTTCCTCCATCAATATGCTTTACTCTTGCTTTGATGTGGTGACATTTATGACCTAAATCACTTGGAATGTGGTGACACACATTTGATGATGGAATTCATGACATTAGGGGACAGCTTGAAAAACAATTTCCTTGCCTTTTCTTAGAATACCTTCACTCAATCCCGAGGCCCTTTTGGCTTGATTGTCTACCTATCAATTGAGATCCCTTAGGACATGGAAAAAAATGATGTCTTTGAAACAAATAAACTCCTTTTTTATTCTAGTTATGAATTAGGATATATTTCCATTTGACGAGGGTCTCAAGTTATTCATTAGATTGCTAATTATGGCTCAATTCCCAATAGCTATTAGAGACTTCACATTGGTTGAGTTTGTAGATTTTAGCCCTCGGAGGAGGGCATAAGACTCTACCTAATTGTTTGTGACTATCATGAGACCCCATTCATTGTTCAATTCTTGATTCACATTGGGATCAAGGATACTCCCCCCCACACCCACCACCCCTACATTTCATAGATATTATGGCATTAATCTTCTCTTAAGATTTGATTAAGCCGTGACTCAGTTACATAAGATTATGTTTGAGATGAAAACCCCACCTCACTTTTTGTTTGTGGGTTTTTGCAAGTGAAGATATCTCATCCTCCCAACCTTTAAATGCTAGGTTTTCCTACTGGCTTCTATGGCTCTAAATTTTTCTTCATGTGACCTAGTGATCATAAAGGTTGCATTAGGCTCTTAATTTGTTCAATAAGGCTTAAAACCACTCATTGACATATTAAAACAACCTTGAACCATGGGGAACTTTATTTTTCTTATACTAGTTTTTTTATTAGTTGGTATAACTCCTTTCCATCAACTAGTAAAGCCTTATTGTTTTTGTTTCAGTGAGTGGGCTTTCATTCTCATTGATTCTTTTTTGTGCATGTGTTTCCAAAGGAGTTATGAGCTTGTCTATTGCTAGTTTCTTTTGCTTACCTACTTTTCACAGTTATTATGATACTAATCTTCTTTTAATATTTAATTCAAGATTTGAATCATTTACATAAGATTATGTTTGAGAGTTAAACCCCACCTCAGTTTTGTTCATGGATTTTTGTAGGTGAAAATCTCTCATCCTCCCAACCTTTGAAGGATATAGGAAACTCTCAAGCCCTCACATTTCAATGTAGAATAGGTGTTACAGGTCTTATATGTTGAAGAAATTATACCTATAATTTCCACTTGTAATACTTGTAAAAGCAACCTCTCATAGAGAATTTTAATCACTCCTATACCTTGTTGTAATTATGTGCTACTGTCTAAAAAAAATCATTTTGTAGAAATTTTAATGTTTGTGTTATTTAAACAAGATTCCTCTTATAGTTGATGATAATTTCTAAGTTATTTTCCATCAATGCAATTCCTTTGCATTCATTAGCATAGTTTACACATCAAAGCACAATAATGCCCTCATTGCCCAACATTTGAACCAAGGATCTAATACCATATGCAGTGTTGCTCCTCCCGAGGGAACTACTCACTAACACAATTTAGTAGTGTATGTTGGAAATAATCACACAATCTAAAACCTCCAATTTTAGTTTAAACAAAGGAACTAGGCCTGAATCATATAAATTCTCATGCATTTCAATCATTTGTGTTATAATATATTTCCACGTTTCAAAATCATTTGTGTTATAATATATTTTCATGTTTCAACATTGTCATGTACAAGCATAATAATAATCATTGTTGTTTCTCAACACTCAACTTAATTCCTTTGTTATACAACATAGGATCATATTATTTAAACTCCTCAATCCTAATTCACACCTACATATTTATTGGTTCATTTTCACCATTTAATTACCATTAAATTGAATAGAGCATTGAAGTAATAACTAAAAAATACCTATAATTATAATGAAGGACATGCTCATTGTTTTTCGATAATCTCATAATCATACTTCTTGATGCCCCTACTCTAATTCTTTTCCTAAGAAACCAATAAATACCTTTATACCATTTACGAAGCCACTCCTACCCTCCAAGTTTGCACTAAGATGCTTGAACATAAATGTAAGATGATTCTCACAAACCACTCTCTAAAATAGCTGCCCCTTACCATTCTTTCATCCATCCCAATGGACAAAAAAAATCCTTCCACTTAAAAAGAACCTAAAATCTAGAAGCGGGGATCACCACCTTGAAACTCTAATTCTCCTTCCTTTATAACCAACAATAATATTTTAAAACATTCACAAAAGGGGGATCACCACCTTGAAACTCTAATTCTCCTTCCTTTATAACCAACAATAATATTTTAAAACATTCACAAAAGGCAAACTTGTAACTATAAACTTGAAACTCTTTGTAGATGACATCCTCGTCATGTCATCTGACTCAATAGCTGAATGGGAGGAGATCATCAGGATATTAAAGCTCTTTTGTAATGCATCCGGTCTTCGAATAAATCCTCATAAAACCACCTTTCTTCAGCATGGTATTAACTTATTGGTCCTGGATTCTCTAAAAGTTGTCAATCCTTACAACTTTTGAGATCTATCTGAGAGGTTTAGATACCTCGGTTTTTTTTAAAGATTGATAGATACAAAGCAGACAATTGGCTTTGGCTTTTTGAAAAATTTGAAAAGAGGATCAATCACTGGTGTTCTAGGTGGTTGTCCTTAGGGGGGTGCCTGGTTTTGATTAAAGTTGTGCTTGAGAGTCAACCAGTCTATTGGTTGACACTTGCAAGCCTTCCTTCTACGATCCAAACTAAAATTTGACAAATGATTTTTAGCTTTCTATGGTCGGGTGGTTGGAATAAGAAGAGCATTCACCTTTGCAATTGGCAAATGATTGCGAAGCCAAAGCATCTTGGGGGATGGGGACTGCAAAACCTAATTGGTTTCAACAAAGCTTTGGAAACAAACAGTCTCTGGAGGGTTCTTATGAAAGAAGGCCTGTGGCACTGAGTGATAAAGGCAAAATACCTTCCATATGTTTCAGTTCATCACTGGCTTCACATGGTGGATATCTGCAAAGAAAGAGTCTCTTAGACATGGATTTACCTTCTTAAATCATTATACCTTCTGTTGCATTGGATGGTGTGGAGCCCTGGAGATGGAAAATACATTGTGATTGGGAAAGATCGAATTTTGGGAATGGGGGACACAACAATACTCTCGGATGAGTTGATTTCCGTTATCAACAGGAAATGATTGTTTTTCTTATTTCAGGCTCAGGCGGGATCACAAGTGGGGAGGATCACTAAGAATTGGTTTTCTAGTGCAGAATTGGAGTTGACAGGACAATTACAAGTTGAATGGAGTCTTTTCAGATGCACGCTCATCAACAATGGAGTCTACATGCAAGCAAAATTAGACTCTCTTAAATGGACAGGGGGCAACTCGACGGGTCTGATATCTGTCAAGAATATCTATCTAGCAGCCGAGAATATGAAAACGAATTTCATTTTAGGCGGATGGAGAAAGGCGATGTGGGAATGGAACATTCCTTTGAAGATTAAGTTGTTCACCTGGCTATTAGTGGAGAAAAAAATTCTATCTTGGGAGAACCTATAATGAAGAGGTTTTAGTGGATCGAGAGTGTGTATCTTTTGCAAGTTGAATGTTGAAACTGCTCAACACCTGTTCTTGGACTGCGCCTTCATAGAGAAAGTTTGGAGAAAGATAAAATCCATCATAAATTATTCAGGCACCTGGGATGGATCAAATCTAAATGATTGTTTCAAGCGTTGGAAAATTTTAAACTTTAATTTGCAGACCTTACTAGCCTTGATTTGTTGGAATATTTGGAGGGAACGAAACCAGGCTCTTTTTGAAGACAAAGAACCTTCGGTACTGAAGGTGACTTATCTCTCTATTTTGTCCCTGAGGGAACACGCTCTTGCGCCGAAAGTTCATATGCGGAGATTAGGACATACACAGGATGGTATGGATGGTGTAGTTGGATGGTTCGATGGAGCAACTGTCTCTTCAGATTTAAACAATAGAGCGGGAGGGGTCATCAGAATAAGTGAACAATGCAGTTATAAATGGTTTATAAATTGCGGTTCGGGCACCAACACCAAAGCGGAGCTGCTGGGTTCTTGGGCGTTGCTTATTCTGGCTATTCCATTGTCCTTATAGTCGATTTATATTATGGGTGATCATTATAGATTGGTTGCGTGAGAAAGGCCAAATACAGGTTATCTCTCTCGATTGCTGAAAGGACAAAATCATGGCTCTCATCACCTCCTTCCAAAAGATTTCTTTTGATCATGTTTACAGAGAGGAAAATGAATTGGGGGATAGCCTTTCAAAGCAAGCGCTCACTAGAGACCCAAGGAAACTCACCTACTTCTAGTGTATCGAGGAGCATGAGGGGCCCACTTATCCGTTGATCTGTACTAGTTTTTTTCCTGGTGTATTTGAATGCTGCATTTTATTGGGAAGACTCTGCGTGCAGTTTTGGCATTGTTTTTTTTATACCTGTTGGGAGGGAGAGCTCGCTTGTAGAGATGCTTATGGAAGAAGACTGTGTTGTGGATTTTCCTTAGCAAAGATACTAGTATTTAGGAGTTGGGATCTTACTGTTTCTAGAGTGGAAGGACATTGCAATCTGGTCTTTACCACTAGCTGTGCAGGGTCTTTATGTATTGAACAAGTTTATATTCCCTATTTTAATATAAAGTGATTTTTTTTTGAAAAAGGAAAAAAAACTTGAAACTCTAATTCTCCTTTCTTAGAAAATAAAAAAACTTCAATATCAGCTTTAGCCTTCAAATCCTCCACACAACAAATAAATCCTCTTATTTTATCCTATATCTTTTGAATCAAGGTATCTTTTGACTCAAGGTCAAGGTCAAGGGCAAGTAAGGTGGTTGTCTACGTCACGCTTATCTCAATGCATGATATTTATTAAACATATGTGACACCTTTTTCATATTTTAACAACATTACCTATATTGTAAGATTTTTATAAGATGATTCATATAAAAACAACATTATCTACAAGCTGATCCTTATAAGATGCTGAGACTATATGCACTCTACTATATTGGGAGGAAAAAAAATATTCTTATGAAAAAATATTTTATTGAGAAACGAGTTTGTATGTATTTTTTTTTTTTTAATAATGGGTGGAAATTTACTCTATTTTTAAATTTTATTTTTTATTTTTTTTACAAAAAATATTTTTATTAATGTTAATAAAACTTCATATTATTATATTGGAAATTTCTTTTTGAAATTATTAAGTATTTTTATTTTATATTTTAGATTGAAAAACAAATACATTACCTTAAATATTTTGTCAAAATCTTTCCAATAATATATCATGTGCTTAAAATAGAGTTCATATGCAAATGGGCATTCAACTTTAACAACATTCCCTATATTTTAACAACAATATTTTAACTTCATATGCAAGTGGGATGATTCATATTTTAACAACATTACCTATATTTTAACAACAATATTTATAAGTTGATTTTTATAAGATGAAGAGTATATGCACTACTATATTGGGAGGAAAAAATATTCTTATGAAAAAAATATTTTATTTAGACAATAGTTTCAACATGCATATTTCATATGCAAGTGGGATGATTCATATTTTAACAACATTACCTATATTTTAACAACATTATTTATAAGCTGATTTTTATTTTTATAAGATGAAGACTATATGCATTACTATATTAGGAAAAAATATTCTTATGAAAAAAATATTTTATTTAGACAGT
>JZKD02S1673597.1:907108-917593 GCA_000966675.3 Picea glauca | reverse complement strand
GTACTGAAATCTATGAAGATATGCCCCAAATAAACTTAACCAAATTCAGTATAGGAGCAGGTGCCCAAAAAGTATTGAAATTCGAATTCAACATGGTAAAAACCGTTTAAAAATTAAAAAGATAATTTATCTATGCCTGACAGTTTTGTTCCGTAATCAGCATGTTTTTTGTGATTGTATTTTGTAGAATATACACTTGATTAAACGATGTTCAAAATAATAGAAGATGGAGGTTACCTGAGGTTCCGAAGAATGAGCTGTTTGTTATGGCAAACAATTTGCTCAGGAATTGACGAAAGAAGTTGGTAGGAAACAAAACTATGAAGCCAATCCACAAAATGAACAGCACCCACATTATGATAAATAGAGCCCATTGCAGTATGACAGTCAGAGTGCTCCTCAATGTGCCATAAGTTCTGGTAGCTGCTGGATTAATCAATGGCTGCTCCAAAGTGCCACTATAACTGTTCTCCATGGCCACTGTAATCGGATTACAGGGTCACACTATATTCTCTGCTCTGGATTATAAAAGGCCTCTAAAAAAGTAGGGATGGCAGAAATGAAATGCATGGCATGGACTTATAAAAGGACATAAATGTCTAGCCTGAAGGTATTTGTCCTATGATTTTTGCTGGGATCTGGTGAAGTTATTCTGGTTCAACGGCCAGGATTATAAGATTGTACGGATGGCAGTCTGACCATTCGAAAAATTTGGATGTGTCCTTCGTTCCATCACTTTTTGTGTGGTTCGGAGATTCCCGTCTTTTTTAAATTTAATGAACGGGTATGACGACGATAACAGGTTGAATAGAGTATAGGGATTTATATCACCGCAGATTAAAGATTAGTTGTTTTTTTTTTTTTTTTTTAATTAGATTTTTCCATGAAATCTAGTTAAAAATTGTTGGATTTGTAGATTTTAGTGATTATTTTCGTAAAAATAGAATGCCTTGAATATTGTTATATTTATTAATATATATAGTAGATAATGATATATTGGATTAGAGTTTAAATGGTTGAGTGGTTTGAAATTCATATATAAATTATTTGGATTGATTTACTTAATATTCTTAAAAGATAGTCCCCGAGGTGTAGGACAGTCGGTGACGGAGTGTGTTGTTAAGCCAATCCGTGTTGTTTGAGATTTTTAAATACAAATGTGGAGAAAGCTTTGAAATGTCCAACATTTTAAATAGACACTCTACCCATAATTAAAGATCATTAAAACTATCAGATTTTCTCATAAAATCTTCTTTAAAATATATTTATATATAATATTTTAAAGTAATTTTTTAACTACATAAACTAATTCTTCAGCAAAAAAGTCCAACTTTTTTAAAATATATCTACATAAATAATATTTATTTATGTAAAATGGCTTGGCCACTTACAAACCATAAATTCCTTTGGCTACACATCCTTCAGTCGATCATTTTCTTGTACGTTAATACTCCACCAGAAAAAATAAAGCTAAATATCACAGCAATAGTTAGTTCAAATGTCTCTTTCCATTAAGCATTTTCTTGTACGTTAATATTAAAAATATAAAGGTAGAAAACAAAGCAAAGGTTAGTAGATATGTTAGGTGAAGATAAGATATCATAAAGTTTTCTAAATGAAATGAAGTAATCGTTCACTTCTAATAAAATGGTTTTTTTCGAATAATGTTTTTAAATTAAAATATTAAAAAAAATAGGTTTTTTTCGAATAATGTTTTTAAATTAAAATATTAAAAAAAATTAAAATAATAAATATTTTTTATAAAGTATTTTTCATTTTTAATAAGTTAATAAAATATTTTAAAATAAAAATCATTTATTTATGAGAATAATTATAACATTAAACAATTGAATAAATGTGGAAAGTATTTTTTTTTCTATTAATTATTATATCATTTAAAATGGAATGACTTCATTAACGTATTTATTTTTTAATTTTATTAGTTAATTTATTTCTTATCTATAAATATAAATATATCAATCAAAAGCTTGGCTATGCAATACATCAATTTTGGAACTTTTATATGATTTTTGCAATACCATTGTATGTAACATAGTTCTTCTCATTATGCAACTTATAATTTTACAAAGAAAACATCTATAAAAATATTTATTTTTGAAAATATAAAAAAATGAAAATTTAAAATTTTGTGCAATTATAAATGTTTTTCATAGCCCAAATTATCAAAAATCTCAATATGTCTTAACAATTTTATCTATTAAAATTTACCTTTGATTAATTTGACATAGATGAGATGTTGCAACTAAAGTTCTTTCCCTAGCTGCCCTCTAGTCATCATCATGAAATTATATGGTGTCACCTCTGTGATGGTTGCTCCCCCTCTCCTTATGAATGCCCATTACCTCTCTCCAACCCTCTCTCGAGCCAATATGACTTAGTCTCCTTACATGACAGAGAAGATGGTTTATGTCCTAGCTTCTAGATTTGCAAGGAAGGCAATGGCAACCTCCTCCTAACCATCGATGACCGCCATAATTTGGCTCCTCATCGTCCCCTCATAGTGCGACAATGCCCTAGTTAGGGCCAATTTGAGACATTCATGGGATTACCAAATCATTCAAAGAAGCATTAACCTCTAGTTTAAATGCAAGCCAACCCATGGCCTTGTCTCCCATGCCCAAATGATTTAAGAGGCATGTTGTCGTCCTAATACACACCTACAAGCGTGGAGAAATATCCAACCCACTCCTTGGAGGCCCAAACCTAAGTCTAGACCCACTGTCACATCGATCTAGACTCCTTCCGTTTAGGCTCACTCCTAGGGAAGCCAAGGGGGGTAGACCCTATTAAACTATGTGAAGGTTTTATTAAGGTTCTAGGAGTTTATTGATTTGTTGATTAGGGAGACCCAACCCAATGACAAGCAATCATGCAAATGCACTCTTTCAATGACAAGCAAATCTTTTACTTTTCAACACAACAAAAGACAAGTGCCTAAAGATTATCCAATTCCAATCATTCCAATATACACAAAAGAAATATACTTCTACAAGAATGAAATCAATCTATGAGATATCTATACAACGAATTGAAAAACAACTTTACACTTTAAAGAATTATGCTCAAATGAATAAAGCATACTTGAAATGAAAAGTACTTTTTTTCCAAATGAAAATTCACACAAAAATTATATTATATAATTTTTTTTTACATCAGCAGAGTCTATGATCGCTACTAATTCGTCCACATTAGAATGACAGAAAACTTCACAACAAATCTGAGCACAATGATCTAATGAGAAGTTGCCCAGACTTGAAGATCAAAGAAAATAAAATATAGAACACCCATAACACAAGGATATAAAGAGTAATAACAAGTATAGGTCTGTGAATACTACCAGAAACCAAAACAAAATGAACAGATTCAAAGACAAATTTAGTAAAACAAAAACAAAAGGAATTAAAAGATATCCACATGAAGAGTGGGACCGACAATCTCTCCATCCCAAGTAAAATAAATAATCCTTCCTTTTGTAGCCGAGAGGGCTTGCTTTGACAATTGATCAGCCTCCCCATTTGCTTCTTTGAAGATGTGATGAAAGTAAATACCATTGAAAGTAGGGATCAGATCCTTAATTTTGTGTTTCCAGCATTCAATATTGATGGCTTGGAGCTTTCCTTTATGATCCAGCCAATCGATTATCACCTTTGAGTCCCCCATAACCTGAATATAATGAAGGTCCAAAATCTTTGAGATGGTAAGTGTGGCCCAAGCTCCTAACAATTCGTCTTTTGTATTCGATCTGGCTCCACAATTGAAATACCAATGAAAAACTTGTGAATTTTATGTTTTTATAGTTCCCCCTGTGCCACAGTTTGTTCCTCTAGCTACAACAGCTCCATCGAAAGTGGACAAGGAGTAACCATTCATCCTCATGATCGGGTTCTGTCTTACTCTCTGTGAAATCCAATCTTGTAAGTTTAACTTGAAAGCTCCTAAAAACTTAAAAACCACCGCCCAGGGCGAGGGTAAGTGCCCATCAAAAAAACATTTATTTTGTTCCTTCCATATAAACCAACAAAGTAGAATCGACAATCTATTCAAAATGTGTTTGTCTATTACCCAAGAATCCATACAATTTGTCAAGGAGAGACCAACCTAATGTTGATTAAAATGGAGGAGGTGTGCACATTTTTCCCAAACAGGTTTAGTAAAGATGCATTCGATGAAGAGATGAGTGATGTCTTTCGCCCTTTGACCACATAGACAACAATAACTCGGGCCAATCCAACCCTTCTTTTGTAAAATATCCCAAGTAAGTATTATGTTATGTATGGCCAGCCAGAAAAATAAGATTACCTTCAAAGGTAAATTCCATTTCCAAAATTGTCTCTTCCAGCCACGCCTAACCGGGATCTCTTGAAGAGATAATATGGCCTCATAACAATTTTTACCTGATAAATCTCCTTTTTTATCTCCACCCGACCAGAGCATGGCGTCTTCTTTATTTGAATGAAGTGTTACCCCTACTCCATTTAATTCCTTTGTATAGTTTTCCCAATCATCCGAGTGAATCCCTGTCAGCCCCAGATCAACGTTGCTCATTCAAACCTTTGCCTCCGTAGTCGGATTCTTTTCCATTGTTGCTTGAGCAAGAACAAATACCCGTTTTTTATTTATATGCTTAACAGTTTCATTAAGGATAAAGGATCTTTCTCCCAAACTGAGAATCATGTCTCTCCCAATCACAAGAAATAGATACCCACATGAAATGAAATTGTTGAAAAGTAAATGAAAGGCAAAACTTGAAATGTAGAAAATGTGAGTTGAAAATGTTGTAATGTGTGTAGGTTATTTTTAATAGATTTTTAGGTCTCTCTTTGAATTAGGGGCAATTAGATGTGAAATTTGCAAGCCTAAGCTATGTTACTACCCCAAATCTGTATCCCTTCAACCAAGAGGAAGTGTTGGGTGCTCAACAAGGTTCCCCTCTAGCTCCGCAAGTCAAATCCAAGATGTTAGGGCCCTCAACAAGGAGGACATGTAGTGTCGTGAAACCGTCCTCGGCTTCAACCCCTTCTAGCCTCCCAAGTCACCCATTCTTAATGGTTTTTAGAAATAATAGAATTAGGTGTATAATTAGACTAGCCACACAGTCCTTTGCCCTTTCTTGTTACCCAAGATCCACAAAGTGGAAAGGGGAGGGAATACGAGACAAAAGGTGAGGCGAAAAGTTTGATTACTTTGAAAAAAGGAAATTCTAACTAGTCGTCACAATATTGCAAGGGTGGCAAAGCCATTCACATGCAAGGTGTGGGCACAAATGAATAATTAAAATAACTTGAAATAATGAAATAAGCAAGCTAGCCACACAATTTTTCCTTAAGGACAAAGGTGGGCAAAATAAAAGACTTTGCAAACCTCACAACTATAGCACAATGTGGAGGGCAAGCCTACCGATTTTGTGTCGAGGTGGGTAAAAGTATTTGAAATAAAATAAAACAAGTTAATATTGGCCACTCAACCTTATTTTTGTGGGAGATTCAAGTGGGGCAAACAAATTAAGAAAAAATTACAAATTAAACAACTAATCTAGCCAACACAATATTGTAAGGGTGGCAAAGCCACTCACATGCAAGATGTGGGAAAAGCAAAAATTAGAAGATACTTTACAATTTACAAATGCTAAAGATAAGAAAAGAAGGCAAGCCCAAGAGACTCTCTTGGGTTGCTTACAATGCTTTAGAAGGGAAAAGAGGTGAAGGGATCTTGCACCACTACTCTTGGATAAATCCTTGAGATTTTTGTGGCCAAGATTGGGCAACACCTCCCCTTAGACTAGCAAAAACCCGCATAAAACAACAAGATATGTTTGCTAGAAAATGCTAAAAATCACTTAGAATGAGTTAGTTTTGGTTAGTCTATAAAACAGAAATTTCTATGTACAAAATCTGAACTTAAAGATTGATTAGAAAACAAGATTTATAAGAGAAATAATTGCAAAAAATATATAAAAGTGTTGGAAATTATATCAGAAATTTTAGTGAAGAGAATAGAAGCTTTTGGAGTCCTCCCTTACAAGCTTTGGTAACCTGCAAAGTTGTAAGTACTTGCTACACAATGAGGCAAGAAAGTGAGTTCTTCAAAATGGTTCACAAAATATTTTGCAAAATCAAAGAAAAACAACTCACATAAATCTACAACAATACTACTGTAGATTTATCCCCAACAAAATACTTTGCTTGGGGTTTTTCAAGTAAAATAATGTGAGCAAAATAAATACAAATTGTAGAAATATTACCTCATAAGAACACCAAGAATACTCCAACAGAACACCACAAGGACACCAAGAATTCCTACAAAGCTTCACTTCTATTATTGAAAAGATTGGTTGCAATATGGCAACAATATTATAAGAGAGAAAATTGGGGAAGAGCAAGAGAGAGTGAGGAGAAAATTGGGCAGCATGGAGTTGCTATGAAATTAGATGTCAAAATGAGGAGAGGAGGGTTTCTTTTAAGGGAAAGAGGGAGAGAGGACCCCCCTTGCATGTTTTCCAAGTGTCACTCCCAAAAGAGGGAGACTAGTCACTCAAGGGGGGGGGCACCATGAGAGAAGGGAAATCCCACTAGGAGATGAAACTCAAAAATGGGGAAGAAACCCCCTATCCCAAGTTTAAACCTCTATCTAATTCCCCTAGGGGTCACCCAATGTGTGGAATAGGTCCCCCATGTGGTCCCCATCACTAAATGGCCAATCCAATGGAGATGGTGAGTCCCACAAGAGACAAATTCACTCCCCTCTCTAAAGTTAAGTTGCATGAGGGGTGGGAAAGGGAGAATTTGATTTATTTGACCCCTTATTACATTTAAATGACTTAGGAAACAATGTTTGCCCCTTTTCTCATGTTTTACAACTTTAAGAAAAATTTAGCATTTTTAATTTAGCCAATTATTCGCTGATTTTTTACTGACTTTGATTGCTCATGGACATTAGCATAGCAAAACTTGTCCAAATGAGTTGAAACTTGGTCCAAAGGTATAAAGGGTCATAAGTGATTTTATTTGAGTACTCACGCCCCTATATAAAATCCCCAAGGACCAAACTTTTACATTTTACATCAAAAATAATTAAAAATTCACAGTTTACGGAAATTTTAATTATTATAAAATCCTATCAAAACTTAACGGAATTCCGCAAGACTCTAGGAGATGTCTAGCATGGTCATATAAAACACGTTCATCACTTAGCTACCTCCTGGCATCGATCATTAGAACACCTTTCACCACTTTGGAGGAAATTTGAGTGAAAAACATCGATCATCAGAATGCCTTTCACCACTTTGGAGGAAATTTGAGTGAAAAAATCAAGTAATTAAATCGATGGAAAAGAAAAATTAATTACCCAAGGAAAAAAACACTCGATGAAAGGAGTTCCCTAATGATAAAGTCCTAGGCAACTAAATTAAAAAAATTGACTCATGCTAACAAGTTACATTTATAGGGGAGGCATGTGCGGGGGGGGGTTCTCTTCGATCCTGGAGGAAAAATAATCCTAAATTATTATTGGAATCTCGGGAAGGACACCAATAACAAAGCATAGGCCTACGCCTTACTAAAAGGCCTTCAACTAGCAAAGGTCCATCAAATCCAGAATCTAAATGTTCTAGGTGACTCCAAAACTATAATAAGGATGATGGTTCAGGGGACAGATCCAAAAAACTTAAGTTTAAAATGAATAATCGACCGAATACGAGTCGACTCTCAGCCCATTAAGCTAACACTTTACCACATTCTGAGAGAGCACAACAAGGTAGAAGATAATTTGGTGAATGAAGACATTGGGAAATCGCATGGAACTTTAGGCATGGAAAGTGTTGAAGCACTAGCCCCCTTAACCTAATGCACCACATGACCAGGAGCCAGTGCGCAAAGGTTGGGGATGGGGATTTTCGGGGCTCCAGTGCATGCATGGACAAGTGGACTAGACACATGGAAAGGGTCGAGGGTGGGGCTTCTCGAATCTCCAGCGAACGCAGGTGGACTGGACAGGCGGAAAAGGTCGGGGGTGGGGCCTTTCGGGGCTTCAACGCACACAAGGTCAGGTGGATTGGACGCGTGGGAAACAAAGAAGTAGAGGGTATGTGGTTTAGGCACGCAGAGCAGGCCAACGACAAAGGTAAAAGGTGGAGAGGGAGGATGGAAAGTGCCATCGACCATTTCGTAGCGACAGCTAACAGTTCAAGTGTGGGCTTCATCATGGTTTGGGATGTTCAGGAGTATCATCCTTCAGCGCTCATGGGAACTCAGGATTTCAAGGCTCCGCGGCAAATGGACAAGGCGTGCGACAGCCCAGACACATAGAATAAGCGTCAAGGTGACGCCAGGATCATATCCAAGCCTGAAAACATGGAGGTCGCATGTAGATCGCACAGGGCAGACTCAGGGACCTTTCTAGCTGGCACAAATCCAACATTAAACGAAACATGGGGGAATATTGGCATGTACTCGTCCCTGAAGGGGAAAATATGTTTAGTGGTTTTGGTAAGTCTCTCTAGCCACCCCTTAACGTTAGTTATCCAGTTTCTTTCCCCACATCATTCTCGGATTTCTCATCGCCTCACCCTGAATTCCTCGCCTTGCTCTCCGCCTAGCATACGCCACGCCCAGAATGTAATTCAATGGTCTCAGTCGTCTCTGTCCTTCACCCCCCAGTGCTTTGGGGCTCCTCCTCAACTAGTCCTAACTCTTCTCAGTCATCACAATCTGTTTCGGCTTTGTTTTGCTTGGAGCCTATTTCAGTGGCTTCTATGGACTCTAGACTCTTTAGACCCGCCTTTTCACCTTCTCTTTCACAGCTTTCTCAATTTTCCCTTCATGTGGCTTCTATGGACTCTAGTTTTTCTGGAACCACTCGCTCTCTCTTCTATCCACAGTCCTACAAATTCGTTGCAGCCCAACGACTCCCCCAACAGTTTGCACGCCTCTTGTAGACTTCAAAGCAACCCAGCGCCTAAAGTTATGCAGGGTGGTAAAGACCTCTTCATGGAATCTGGACAATTGGATGAGAATTCAATTGAGGAAGAATACATAGGTTTTCGCAAGACGAGAATTCAGTTGGGATCTCTCAACTCCACTCTAACATTTGAACTCGAAACTTTGTCCCAGCACAGGCACCTGATAGAAAGACTACAAGATGAGAGCTATGCTCAAAGGAGCCAGATTGAGGAACAACGTAGCAGCATGGAAGCAATGCAGTGTCGTTTAGATCAGCTTGAAGGAGTGCAGCATCAGCCAAGCAAGTTGGAAAACCAACAGGGAGCATCCAAAAATGAAAATTCGGTCTCAGTGAATCAAATTCCGGACCTCAACGAGCCCCATCCAGAAGTAATTCTGGAGCAACAGCAGATCGAAATGGAGTGGGGTAGTTGAGCCCTTTAAATTTTTTGTTGTCATGTTTTGTTTTTCGATATGTATCAATGGTATCTTTTATTGAATGTACTCGGTGAAATACAATCACAACAGTTTAGCTAGGGAAGGAGGGCGCACCATGAAAATCATTTTTGTTTCAAAACCTACAAATGTCAAAGTATCTACTTCTTGAAGGCCTGTAATGGCCCCTCTTTTGTAAATCAGTGGATTTATCCACACTTTTAATATATTTTTCCCAGTTTCTATTAAAAAAAAAAAACAAGTTACATTTACAAAAATATCCCACGCAAGGGAGCGGACATTCCGTGGAGAGAGAAAGAAATTATGGGGGCAGAATTGCCCTGCTGAGCCAAAGGTATTCAAACTTGTTGCACCATAAGGTACATATCTTCATGATACATGACATTGACACCTAGTTGAAATAGGTGGTCAACAAGGCCCTAACATTGTCTATTACCATTCATGAGGATGCTAATATCCAAGACAAGTACATCCATTGACATGGTTTAATACATAGATTTAACAGACTCTAGCCAAAACTTATAGATCTACATCAATGGAGAACTATAACATGGAAGCGAGAAATCCAAGAAGAGGCCTACATATATCCCTATGTCCAAGGGATTTTTGTAGTGGAGTTTGACTCTTCGAAAGATCAGGATCTCATCCTCAACATAGGTCCTTGGTTGTGGGATAATGTTGGCCTTTGCAAGAAATTGTGGTTCCTCACTTTTAACCTAGCTACATACTCCCTCTCCACAACCCCGATATGGATTAGGCTCTCTAACCTATCTCTCTCACTTTTGGGTTTCGACTCATTAAAAGAGATTGGAAATGTTGTTGGCAAGTTTCACTTGAGGAGTGAAGAAACAAAGCAATGCCATATTACCACCTATGCTCATATCTATGTGGAAATGGAATTCTCTAAGGGTTTCCTCATAGAGATAAATTTGGTGTCCAAACACTACACTTGGAATGCATTACATAGATTATGAGTAGGTGGCTATCTAATGTAGATCTTGCTTTAGTCAATTGTCACAGTTTCTCCAAAGGCCAACAAAAACACAAGGAAACAAAGAAAAACAAAACACCT
>JZKD02S1673597.1:877042-889478 GCA_000966675.3 Picea glauca | reverse complement strand
ACGAGGTCAAGTTAGATCTTTCTAGAAAGATCCAATGAGCCTTTAAAAGGAGAGAAGAGCAAGTCATTTGGGGATGTCAAATTTGGAGATTATTTCTTGTGGAGTGCTCAGTGAGCCAATGTTTTCGTTAGGGTTTTGGCAAAACCCTCTCATTATAGTTTGGCTTCGGTGGTGAGACTAATCCACCCTAGTTAGACAAAGAAGGGAATCCATCCAGGGTTCCCATTGGAGCTTCAATGCTACTTTTCATCTTCGACATTTCTATTTGGAGAGATCAGGCATTGTTCCAAGTTTTATTTTTGTACAGGTAATGCAGCTACCATAACAGCCATTTCTTCTTATAAAGTTGTATTCAATGATCCCGTAATAATAAAATGCCCCTGTTATCTCTTCCATTTGTGTACTTTGGTGTGTGTATGATATGTTTGAAGAAATTACAAGGGTTTGTAGCAAAATTAATTTCCTAATTTTAATAAAATCTTAATTTTCTTATAAACGAGATCTTACATTGTTAGTTTGGTATTCTTCCCCTAGGCATTGGAGTTCTCTTGACAGTTTGGTGGATGCCCTTCATGATGACCACATGGATATTTCACTTGCTTGGAGAACGCCCTACTTGGGAGGAGGAGTGTTGTGGATCCTGGAGGAGGGAATTAGGCCCTAGATGGAATGGGGTTGCCTGGATTCTAGTTTAGAGGCTTGGAGTTGGCTCAGGGACATGCAGGCTGCGACAATGTTCTTGCAAGGGGTAGTTGACCCAGTGGAGTACATTGCTTAGCAGAATGGATGGAGTCCGTGGAGGCTTGTGGACTTACCGTCAAACAATGAAATAATCATAAAATAAACAGAGATACCTCCACATGTGTGCAAGAGGGTAGTGCTCCATCTAACAATCATTTAAACCACCTAATATACCATAATACTAATGAAACATCGCCTCAAGAGCTAGGGCGTTAGTGTAAGAAGTCTCTATCTAATAATGCCATGTGTAATTAACAATTAAATCAGCTCAATCACCATCAACATGTGTGAACAAGGAGATCACCCTCTAAAAGACCATAGTATCCATGATAGTCAAGTGAATAAAGTTCATATACATCTCAAATCAACTAGGGCGCTCACATATGAGCCCCATACCCACATCAAACATAGTAATGGCACATTATAAGGCCTAGAACCATATAATAATGATGATAGTCAAATAATAGATGGGGGCAATGTGATATGCACCCTCCTAACCAATAAACCATAAAATCAACATCATAATGATGAACCCACTGAAACATGACATTAATACATAGAGACATGAACTAGTCACTTTGCACTAGACACTTTTCTCTAAACATCACAGCAATCACCATTGAGCAGTGGTCCCTTCTTGAAGAACCATAAGGGTAATGCTAGGAAAAATGTGTGCTTCCATAATATGTCCTTGGATAATATCAACCAACCATCTGGAACACCTGTAGTTATCCGCCACTGATAACAAAGTGCTCAGGATCGTGCTCATTCATCATACTAGGTAACAAGGAGTAAAGAACGAGTCTGTCTCTTGTTTTAGTTTATTGATTTTCCTAGCGGCCTGGGGTGAAATAGCAATAAAATACTTTTCTTTCTCATATATCCATGGGTGGAGAATGCCTTCAGTCATGATTTAATGGATTCCATGGAAAAGAAACAACCAAGATGACTTCACAGAAAAAATCATAGCAAGAAGAAGGAAGAAAAAACAGTTCTCCGATAAAGCTTGCAACTATGCTGCATGCAAAAGAGTTATACAAGAGATCAGAACATTGCAAGAAATTATATTAATGTCCACAAATCTGGGTCTCAAAAGTACGTCAAGTGACAATGTCAACGCTGGAGCGCCTAAGGCATCTTCTGAAAAGGAAAACTAACAAAACAAAACAAAGGGATAAATTCAAATAGGCAAACCCTAGACAACGAAACAGAGTGGTTCTGTGCAAAAGGATAAGAAGAGAGAAAAATTGATCTGTTGAGAAATAGTCCTTGGGAAATGACTGGTTCTTATTATTCAGCTGGAACCCAGTCTTAGATATTGAGTGCTTTGGAGTCCAGAGAGGAAAATTTAGAGAAATATCTTTAAGACCAGATAGGTGGAAATACAAGTCACTGCAGTTGCAATCAAGTCTTGCAATGTGCTAGTCTCTTTTCTTCTTTTGAAATTTTCCCTTGAGCTCCTTTGCCCTCGATTCCTCCTTCAAATGCCACTTCCTAAAGCAGATTGATGTACAGACTCTAAGGAAAAGGATCTAATTGCGGATTGAGATATAAATATTCTTTTGTTTGAATGCCTGTAATTTTTATAATTTACATAGAGTCGATCCAGAAGTGGTGGGATTTATTTGGTGAATAGATTGCTGGATTCAAGACAGTATCCAACACTTCTATTCGTGCAAATTTATCCATTCAAGGAACAGCAGTCGAATCCTCCATAACTTGTGTATGAACATGCAAACAGGGACCCTAACTGATCCTTTGAATTGGTTTTACAATAGTTCTTATTCGACTGTAGGTTCCAACAAAACTTGCTATATCAATCCCTAAACGAAATCCTGAAGTGGTGGCAATGATTCATCAAGTCACAGAGCATACAAAATTTGATAAATGTATATTTCTTTTATATAAATCAAGGATGTTGCGATTCAACGTGAATTAACCTTTTAGTTGCAGTATCCAATAATGTGGTATAGAGATTTACATATTTCTGATTGAAATATGGCCATTAAGTAGTAACCATGTATTGGTTTTGCAGCTTGGTGATGTTGGAAATTTCAGGACTTCGGCTTGGTTCAATTGGACTTTTCTGTTTGGGTTTTCTTTTCCTTCCTGTGGCAAGGGGGTCAATCCTTTTACGCCTTATAGATATTCCATTTGAACATGCAACAAAGTACCATGTGTGGCTGGGTCATGTAACAATGGCTCTCTTCACTGCACATGGGCTTTGTTATCTCATAGCATGGGGACTAGAAGGCCGCCTCTTACATGAAGTGAGTGATTTATTTTCCTCTAAATCTCTTTTGTTTCCTTCAATTTTGTGATCAACTGTTGCAAAGCTTAAGTTTGGATCCTTGAGTAGTTTTTATGATTTTTCGATGAATAAAGCTATTTCTTAAAAAGTAGATTATGAAAATGTGTTAGCAGAAATACATGGAATGGAAGTAGAAAAAGGAAGCTGCTTCTTAACATTTCTACTCTTGCTCTTTCACTTTTCAGTTTTCTTTTGACAACTAATTACGTGTGTTTGAAAGTAGACATTATTTCATATCCATTTGATCACTAATTTATGTCCGACTTAGCCAGTCTTTGAATGGAGATAACAGAAGCACAATAAGGTGCAAATTATCTCCATAGAGAGAAATATATGCAAGATTGAACTATCTGAAAAAATGTTTAGGACTTTTCCAAACATGTGTAAGTTTGATTGCATTGGTAACTCCAGTATTTAGCTCCCATGCACATAAGGGGGCGAGTATTAATGTGAAGCAAACTAATGCTTCCTACGTAATTAAAAATGATGAGTCTCAGGTATCATATAGTTTCACGTCAGCTTGTTTCTTCGACTTGAAACAGATGTTGTTTAATTAGTAGGAGATGCGATGCATTTGTCATCAATAATAGTGATCTCCCTTAATGTAAGAGGAGGGAAGAATCTTGACCTGTTGTTTAAACCGACAATCTATGAAGAAACCAGACTCGAGGATCACTAGATTTTTAGCTGAATGTAATATGTTTTTAATGTAATTTGTTCCAGGATAACATCAATCAGCTGAGAGATTCGGATTAATTAGAACACTGAAACTATAAAACGCCTTAGTATAAGGTTCAGACTTTAAACTTTCAGGTAACTCATTTATGCTTAATCTGAGTTTTTATGCTGTTCAAATGTATTTGAGCTTGGCTTTTCAAACTTTCGCGTGTTTCAGTTCATATATTGGATTTTCAGAATGGTCAAAATCATATCACGGGTGTTTAAGTCAATTTCCGGATATTTTGGCATTTAATTTTTCTCAATTGACAGGTTGCCAAAAGCTATAGTTTCTATACGTATAGCTTTATTCTTTAAAATTCTGGATCTCAGCTTTTTGTAACCGCTCAACATACTTCGTCATACTTTGTCTTAAATAACTCAAAAATGAATCTCGAGTACATGCTAAGTGGAAGTCAATTGTTTGATTGGTTAGTTGAAAATAGCAAATCAGGAGTCATTTTTTCCCAACCGAAGTTTCTATAGACGGACGCAACATGTGCTTACTCGCACCCAAGCATAGCTTTCTCTAACTAATCCTACTACAGTTCAACTTCAACAGGACATTCGACATTCTCGATGGGAAGAATAGTCAGTTCTGTGCAATCGGTAATGGTGTATATACACAATTTTTATGTAATAATAGTAATAGGTTATATGTACAACTACATTTATGTTGTTATCAAGGTACATCGATCTCAATTCCAAATTTATAAATTATATTTAAAAAAAATAATAATAATAATACATCCTTTTATGTTTAAAAGGAGTTATAAATTTAGTTGGGTTTATTTTGGTGTTCTTTATTATTATTATTTATTTTTGTTTTTTTCACTTTTATTTTATATTATATTATTAATTTTTGTTTGAGAATTACATTATTTTACACATCTCATTGTGTAGTAGTCATAGCTTTACAAGTAAGATATTAAGTCAACTTAAATGTTAATATTTTTATTTTGTTATTCATCTATATAATGTTATAGAGTGCATTTTATTTTGAAATTAAAATAATAAGCAAACTTAAATGTTATTATTTTTATTTTATTATTACTAATATTTTATTTTATTTTTTTACTTACCTATACCATATCTCCATGAAGTTTTGTTATATGTTTCATTCATACCCTGTTATAAATGTGCACTAAATCGTTATCTCCATGAAGTTTTGTTATATGTTTCATTCATACCCTGTTATAAATGTGCACTAAATCGTACATGTGCATTTATTGGCTTCTCTTTTTATCCGACTAGTTGGTTACTTACTCGTATCACCCCAGGGCTATAAGCCATCCATTTTCAATTAAAATCCCATATAAATATTCATATTCATATTTATTTTATGATCTTATGGAATATCTTAAATATTCATATTCATATTCATATTTATTTATTTTATGATCTTATGGAATATCTCTTTCATAGATGATTTTATAAAGAAATCGTATTTACTTTAGGTCGTAGTATCAGAGCATGTTATGGTTCCTCTAGCCTATTAGCCAGTTCTGTTGGCTTGTGCCCATTTTTATTCCAAAATACATTCGCCCCAAAATAGAAATACCTTCGTCGCAAAAGAATTGAAGATCAATCAGAAGTAATTGTTAATAAATTTAGAATTTAGAACATCTGCAATACTAGTAGCTAACAAAATTAATATTCAAATATTCAAGAAACGCCAAAAAAAAAAAAAAATCCGACAGCCTTAAACCTTCAAATCAGTTCAAGTTCCTACATCTCGTGGATAAACTATTGGTACCTACACCAGTTGTGCCTCCATTTTCCGGAAATAATTGCAGAGGTCGATCAATCTACATTAGATTACACAACCATAATCCAAGCGTGGACAAAGAAATAGAAGACGCGATCAYAGATTTCCACTGATTACGACCTTGCCCACCGAGTAAATTGTTCCAATATCCGATTGTTTGTGCCTTGTGACAACTGTCGTCCCTAGTCGACAAACGTGGCAGCGTAAACCACTCCTCTTTTCGTGCAACCACCACCACCATGAAGGACACGACAGGACAGTATTACACGCCAAAATCAGCTGCAACGAGATTAACAACAACAGTTCGAGGTGGTGGAAAGCGGGAATATAGTTTCACTGATAGCTGTAGGGATTCATTTGAGTTTGATGTCATGCATAAGGATGTGTATAACCACAGCAACCAATCACTATTGGAGAGCTCCATTGTGCAGTTGCTGATAGATTTCAATGATAACTTGTGAACATGTGCTACTTCAAAGCATAGCATACTTACCAAGTTCAAAGCATAGCACAGTTACCGAGTTTGAATTCAAAATTCAAATTTGATTAGATACAGGAAAAATTTACATGTGCTACTTCAAAGCATAGCATAGTTACCAAGTTTGAATTCAAATTTGATGAGATGAAGGAAAAATTCTATTACTTGAAGTCCAATATGGAAAAAATTTTGAGTATACATCTTACAAATATTACATATTTTTTTTCAAAATTTTAGAGAACAGGCAATGCAAGGAAAGTGATGATGAGTAATCATAACATAAGATGTCAAATGAGAATTTGTTGTTGCAGAGGGGGTCGGACAAGAATTGATGTTATCTCTCAGTGGCCTAAAAACAGGGCATTCTTTGTGAAGCTAAAACAAAGCATTCCCTAGAATCTCATAGAAAATTGCACATATGGCCATAACACAGCAGTGGAGACATCCCACAGCCATCAATGCAGCGCATGTTGAGGCTGATAGTGCCCCTAATGGAGTAGAGCTGGTTAAGTTGATGGGTAGGAATACTGCACATATGGCCATAACACAGCAATGGAGACATCCTAGAGTGCCATCAATGCAGCGCATGTTGAGGCTGAGATTGCCCCTAATGGAGTAGAGCTGGTTAAGTTGATGGGTAGGAATACTAGACATATTGCATTGCATTCAACTTTGGGTAGCAGGGATGTGGACTGCTGCCTTATACCTTGAACTCATTCTATCTGGACGGAGAAGGGGGGTTCTTTGAATTTTTGGAGCATAGGTTGGCAGAGAATGGGTACTTTGTGCTCGTTGTTGCAGAGGGGGCTGGACAAGAATTGATTCCCAGGAGGCCCGAAAACAAGGGGAAGAGGGATGAATATGGAAATCCTGTGTGTTTTTGGATGTTCGGCCATGGGTTAGGGATGAGCTGAAGCATTGGTGGAAGAAACATCACCCCGATGAGCTCTTTACATTGAACTTTTCATAAGTTTACACAATATTAGAGCTCAAAATATACAAACTCAAAGTACGATTAAGCTATCAAAATATACAAACTCAAAGTACGATTAAGCTCTGGGTTAGATGAATCTGTGATAGTATGTAAATTCATCTATGTACTTATTTCAAAATGGACAAAGTAATTGTCATTCAACACTGATATTGAATAGCACATCAAAACTCTGCAAATGCATGCTTTGCAATACTAAATCTGATTTCCTATAGCCCATATTTGCAATCCTGTATGAAATGTTCCCAAGCCAATTTTTTTGCTTGGAACACTAACTGACCACTGATTATCTGGTGTTTGTGTGTTTGTTTGCAGGTTGTCTTCTTAAGTTCGGCCTTAAGGTTTATATTCAGTTATCAAGCATAGATCTGAAGATTTAATCAATGGAAATACAAGATATGACTAGTACACAGATATGGAACCAAACAACATAGATCTGACCTTTATTAATATGATAAGCAAGAACCTGATACAAAGAGGATGCAGATCTGGAATAACATCAGATAGTTCCAGAAGATAAGATATGAGCTGCTACAAAATGCTCCCGTCAAGAACATACAAGCCTCCAAAGGCTGGATACAAAATGAAGATCAATATAGAAGAACTAGGGTGTAGTCCAAACCCCCCCTAGCTGATGGCACGTCCTCTTGAGAAGCTGAGAAGACCCAAAGTTTTGGCCTAGCTGAAGGAAGCCTCCAAATAGCATCAAACTCCACAGAATGATAGATTGGGGCAAGTAGAATCCCTCCCTGAAGTCTTAAGTCAAGATGCCAAGATCTACCCTTCCAAATTGCTGAATCCTCAATCAAAACTGCGCCCTCCTGAATGTTGTTAAGCTCAATATTTCGGCCCTGATGAAGGAGGCCTCCAAATGCCTTGAAATTCCCTAGAAAGATAGATCGGGCCACTGCAAGTCACTAGGTGAAGTCTCCGGGTCAGATCTGAAGTGTAAACCCCTCCAAACTGAGCATATCTTAATCACAATAGCACCCTCCTTCTCTCCAAAATGTGCCAATGCTCTAGGAAATCAATCTGCAAGAGTAACCCTCTCAAAATGCACTAGATTTGATGATTGAGGCCCTGGAAGAAGAACCCAGGTGCTAGAATGTCCAAAAGCCTTGTCAAGCTCCTGGATCGAACTTCTCTCCAAAGAATGATGCACCCCCTGGCTAGAAACCCTCATGGGTACAACCTACTGCTCTCCTGGATGAGTGATGCTACCTGTGAATGATGTAGAATGGTGTGGGAGGAGTATTGCATCCCCAAGACCAAGCTTGGAACAAGATGGGTGGAATCTTTCATCACCGAGTTGTTCTCTAGGGTTTGTATTCTCAAAACCCTCAAAACTGTGTGCTCAAGAGCCCAATAGAAAAATGCATAACAATCCAAGGTGAATGAGAAGTGCGCCCTAGGCTTTCTTTTATACCTCTTTCTATTCTTCTGTTGAGTTAAGTTAACCCTTAGGTTCAACTCCTAACTCAACCTCAAGCGCTCTAATCCTCCAGTGAGTTACTTTTTACCTTTTCAAGTCAACTTCAAATTGTAACATTGGGTTTAGCTGACTTTTCCCCATGCTGGATGAGACTATAGGCTAGTGGGGATGACTAGACTACTGAGTCTTTCCAAACCTCTTCATCAAGAGGTGGGGGACATTACAGTCTCCCCTGCTAGAAATTGCTTGTCCACAAGCAATTCTGAGCCTGTCTCCTATATCACTTGTTTACTCTCCCACATCTGGATCCTCAATAGGCAGATCCTTCCACTTTACTAAGTATTCCTTGATCCTTCTCCTCCGAAGATTCTTCTCCCGAACCTCCAGTATTTCCTTCGGCATGAGTGCCAACTGTCCCTCTTCATCCAAGGGTGGCAGTACCTCAAGTGGTGTGATGTGTTGGCCAATGACCCTCTTCAAGCACGACACATGTAAGACGTTGTGAATCTTGCTGCCCTGTGGAAGTTCAAGTTCATAAGCCACGACCCCTACCTTCTTGCTGATCCTGTAGGGTCCAAAAAATCGGGGTTGGAGCTTTTCTCCTCCACTTCTTTTGATAGAACCCTGTCGGTACAGTTGGAGCCTTAAGTAGACCAAGTCACCAACCTCAAATGTATGCTCTACCCTGTGTTTGTCTGCTTGGACCTTTTGTTGATTTTGTGCCCTTTGCAGATGATCTTTCAATTCCCTGAGTATGTCCTGACTTTGTTGCACCCAATCCTGCACCATAGGAGCTCTTCTATCACTAAAGGCAATCTCTACAAAGGAGAGAGGGTCATAACTGTACAGGGCCCTAAAAGGCGTCATACTGATGGACTTATGATGAGTGGTATTGTAACAGTATTCCCCCAGGTGTAGCCACCTAACCCATGCCTTCTACTGTCCTGCTACATAATTTCTGAGGTAGCCTTCCACCCACTTGTTGACTATTTCGATTTGCCCATCAGTTTGAGGATGATAGCTGATGCTAGGGGTCAAAGTTGTACCAACCAACCTGAATAACTCCTGCCAAAAGGTGCTCATAAATCGACTATCCCTGTCACTGACAATGGTCTTGGGCAACCCGTGGAGCTTGAAGATCTCCCTGAAGAACAAATCTGCAACCTGTGTTGCGCTGATGTCTGTGGAAATGGAGAAGAAGTGTGCAAATTTGGTTAACCTATCCACCACCATGAAAATACAGTCTTTCCCCTGTGCCCTTGGCAATCATGTGATGAAGTCCATGGAAATGCTTTCCCATTTGTGCTCTGGAATGGGTAAAGGTTGTAACAGTCCTGCTGGATGGGTATGATCATCCTTGTTTTCCTAGCAAGTAGTGCATTCTTTGATGTGGCGCACTACATCTTCTTTGAAACTCTTCCATGAAAAACTTTCCCGTACCTGCCTGTAAGTTTTGACAATGCCTTGTTGCCCTGCCACCAGTGAATCATGACATGCCTGTAGTATCTTGGTTTTGAAGGCTGACTCAAGAACCAAGAAAATTCGCCCCTTATAGTAGATGATGTCATCTATGACTCTGAAGTTGTCATCCTGTATCTGCCCATCCCTCAATTGACAAGCGAACTCGTTTTTGGAGTATTCCACTAGGAGGTGGGCCTTCCAGTCAACCGAGATATTTGTCATAGCATAAACTGATGGCCTTCTAGACAATGCATCTGCCACTACGTTCTTCTTCCCCTTGACAAATTCAATGTCAAAATCATAGGCCTGTATCTTGCTGACCCACTTTTGTTATCTCTCATTCAAGTCCTTTTGTTCCAGGAAGTACTTAAGGCTGTTGTGATCTAATCTCACTACAAACCTTACCCCTACCAAGCATTGCCTGAATTTGGCCAAGGCGTGTATGATGGCCATCATTTCTTTATTATAGATGGTGTAAAGAAGCTCAGGGCCCCTCAACTTTCGGCTCTCATAGGCAAGGGGGTGCCTATTTTGCATTAGTACGGCTCCAATGCCCTCCCTGGATGCATCACACTCCAATATGAAAGGTTGGCCGAAATCTGGCAAGGCTAAAACTGGGCATGTGCTCATTAACTTTTTCATCTTGTCAAATGTAGACTGTGCCTCTTCACTCCATTTGAAAGTCCCTTTCTTGGTCAAATTGGTCAAGGGTGCATAAAGCTGTGAGAACCCCTTGACGAACCTCCTGTAATAACTGCAAATGCCAAGAAACCCCCTCAACTCCATAAGAGTCTTAGGTGTGGGCTAGTCAAGTATTGCTTGGATCTTCTCTAGGTGTACCTGTTGATCGCCTCTCCAACATAGGTGGTCAACTCCATGTGCCATGAAGAGATGCATCATCAGATGCTCATTTGACGAAGGCTTTGGTTCTACAGGGCATTTTTGGCCCCAACACTTCTTTTTGTAACTGGAATTTCCGCACCCCTGCGTGGGTCAATAATGTAATAGGTCTGCATGGATCATGTCTAGGTCAGTTACCTTGGGATTAGTTCACTGGGAGAGTTCCTTTCACCGAGCGATTTTTATCCTCAGGTTATCAATTGGGCTTTTCAGCCTTACTGATTTCCCTTGAGTTTTTCCCTCACACTTGCATTAATTCCTCCAAAGTGGTGAACGATGTTCTAATGGGCTTATCTCCTGGTAACTATTGTTAGGAAATGATGTAAATGACCATGCAAGACATCTTAGAAAGTCTCGTGGAATTCCATCAAGTCTAAAGTAGTTTTTTTTAATTAATTAATTTTTAATTAAATTTTCCTAAGTTTGGAAGTTTAATTATTTAATTAATTAATTATTTTTGAGCAAAAATTGTAAAAACTAGGTCCTTGGACTTTTGATAGGGGTATTTGTGCTCAAAAGAAATGGAATAAGACCCCCTACGTCCATGGACCAAGTTTCAGCCTAGTCGGACAACTTTTGCTATGGGTTTGTCCACCCGGAGTGTCAGTCAATCAAAAACAACAATTTTAATTGTTAAAGTCCAAACATAGCAAAAATGTAATTTTGTAATAATGAGTTAGAGGATGATGTAAAGATGGATAAAGGTGAGAGATTTTTCCTAACCTTTCTTAACCTTTCCTAACCTTTTCCAACCCTCACTTCACCCTCTCACCTAGCCATAAAGCAAAAACATCACTTTTCCTAGAGTGGTGTGCCTTCCTTCTAGAAAGTCTCCAAAAAGTAAAAAAATGATAAAAAATTTAATGGGAGACTTATACTATCCCTTGGCACGCCTTTCCTAGCCTCCCACTTCCCGTTTTGCTTGATCCCCACACCCTACCTCTCATTAATTCCCCTCCATTCCTTTCCTCTCCCCCAAGTGGTGCGCCCTCCAAGGAGAGTTACACCCCCCCTCTTGTGGATCTCCTAAAAAAATAATTTAAAATATTTTTGGGGCCTCTCCTCTCCCTTGGCACGCATCCCATAGCCTCCCACTACCTATTTTGTGTGATCCCAACATTCCCTCACTCATCTACACCCTATATCTACTTCTCAAACCCTAGATGGTGCGCTCTACCCTTGGGATCTCCTCTTGTGCTTGGTGGTGGACACTTGGCATTGATCCAAGAGGGGTGAGTTTGCCTCTCCAAGTATAAATAGATTCTTCTCCTCACTACCAACTCACCATATCTTGAGCTATTGTTATGCTACTTGATTTTCCTCTCTCTCTCTCTCTTTTTCTTGTTCCATCTTTCTTCCATTCTTTGGCTCTTAGGGTTTTGGAGCAAGTATTTCTCCAAGATCCCTTTCTTGAGTAATATAAAGGAGAAACATTGGAGGATCATTGGAAGAGCAACAAGTATTTTTGTTCTTGCTATGTGTGAGATAAACTTGTATGGTTTGATTCGATTTATGCATAGCTTAGATCTTGGGTAAAGTATTTTATTTGAGTAGATCTAACAACGAGTATTCTTGTAGATCTATATATGTGAGTTGCTAGATAGGGTGCAAGTATTTCATCTTATTAGCACATTCAG
>JZKD02S1673597.1:749147-770386 GCA_000966675.3 Picea glauca | reverse complement strand
TAACTCAAATATAATTAGAATATTCTTCAAAGTTACAATATTTCAACACTCCCCCTTAACGAGAAGGGTATTCTACTGACATGACTCAATACAACATCATCAAGAGGAGAGGGCAACATCATCATCAACATCTGGAACACTGACTGGCACATCTATAAATCATTGGAAGTTTTTATCATCATCAATATCATCATCGTTTACATCATGGAGCTAGAGTAACATCATCATCATCATTAGCATGAAGCTGGAACAACATCATCAACAACACGAGGTTGGAACAATATCATCAACATGTGGCAAAAGAATGAGGACAAGTGCTTCAGCAACAACATCAGTGGTACTTTGACAGACCGTCCTTACCAGACCTTCGGGATCTGCCCAAGAATCATAAGATTCCCTAGGATATAAAATCTTAATTGAGCTACCACTATTGACCACAGCTGGCATATACATGCACAGGTACTCTGACAGACCGTCCTTACCGGACCTTCGGGATCTGCCCAAGGATGATCAATCCTCTAGGATATAAAATCCTAATGGAGCTACTCGTTGTTGGTCAGGATACCATAGTATCATCAACATCACTCCCCCTTTCGAGGGAGGTCCTTTTGGACAATACCAAGCTTGTCTCGGAAGTACTCAAACTTCACATGAGACAGAGACTTAGTCAATACATCTGCAACCTACTCATATGTGCCAACATATTGGAGATTTACAGCTCCCCTCTGCACCATATCACGAATGTAGTGGTATCGGATCTCTATGTGCTTCGACTTATCATGGAACACTAGGTTCTCCATTATCTTTATACAACTCTGGTTATCACATAGAATCACAGTGGCTTCCATCTCCAGATCGAACAGACCTGCCAACAACTTCCAAAGCCATATGGCTTCACAACTGGAGGAACATGCTGCAATGTACTCCACTTCTGTCGTGCTGAGAGCAATACTAGATTGCTTCCTACTTTTCCATGAAGTCATGGATGACCCCAAACTGAAACAACATCTGGAAGTTCTCTTTCTGTCTGAAGCAATTCCAGCCCATTCTGAATCGGTATAACTATACAGTCTAAAGTCATGATCTCCAGTATAACAAAAACCATAATCCAACGTACCCTTAAGGTATCTCATCACATGCTTTGCAGCTACAAGGTGAACACATCTGGGCTCCACCAGATACTGACTCAAGGTGTTCACAGCAAAGCATATATCTGGCCTAGTATTTGTCAGATACATCAACGAACCAATAATCTATTTATATAGAGTAGCATCAACCAACTCTGACGAAGTATCAACCAGGAGCTTCAAATTCATTTCCATGGGTGCCGTCATGCCTTTACATTGCAACACGTCAAACCTCTTTAGTATTTCAACTGCATACTTCCCTTGGTTAAGGAAGATCTTCTCTGGGCTCTGCAAAACTTCAAGACCTAAGAAATAATGCATCGGGCCTAGGTCTTTCATCTCAAATTTTGCAGCGAGCTTCTTCTTGCAATCTGTGATGAGCTTTTCTTCTCCTATCAAGAATAAATCATACACATATAGTAGCAATATAAATGGCACATCATTCATAACCTTGAAGTAAATGTTAGGATCAGTTTTACTCTTGGTAAAGCCCAAGCTTGTCAGGAAATTGTCAATTCTTCCATACCAAGCTCTAGGAGCTTGCTTCAACCCATACATAGCTTTCGTCGACCTGCAGACATGAGTTTTTCTATCTTCAACCTCAAACCCTTGTGGTTGTTCTATATACACTTTTTCTTCAATAACACCATTTAAGAAAGTTGTTTTCACATCCATCTGGTGCAACTTCCACTTCATTTTGGCTGCAACAGCTATGATGGTTCTAATAGAAGTGTATTTGGCTATAGGAGCAAATGTTTCTTCATAGTCAATACTTTCCTTTTGAGAAAATCCACGAGCCACAAATCTTTCCTTATGTTTTTCAATACTTCCGTCTATTGCATGTTTTATTTTGTATATCCACTTGGAAGATACCACATCTTTGTTCTTTGGTTTGGGAACTACTTTCCATACATCATTCTTCATAATGGATTGGTATTCTACTGTCATGGCATCCATCCATTCTTTCTTTTGAACGAATTCTTCAAAGAAAGTAGGTTCCTTCTCTACGAGATCACACATTAAGGCCATATAGCTGGAGAATGGCTTAGGATTCTTATTTTGTCTCATGGTTCCTTCTAGGGCACCATACTTTTTTGCATCCTGAATGAGTTCTCTAGCCCAAGCTGGGTTTCTCTTGTGATAGATAGTCATACGGGGAGGTTCTTGAGATTCTATCATATCATGATCTTCTGGAATCTCATCATCAGGGGTAACTGCAACTTCCTTTACGGGTTTTGCAACTCTGGGAGCTACAGGTTCTTCTTCATATACTTCTTCAAGCTGGCATTTTCTTGATCTCTTGAGTGCTGCATCTTCATCAAAGGTTACATATATGTTGATCTCAATATTATGGTATCTTGGTATGTAGATTTTGAAGGCCTTAGAGACCTCACAGTACCCAACAAATATTCCCTTCTTTCCTGAAGGATCCAACTTAGTTCCCTTTTCTTTTGGAATGTGTAGAAATACTGGATAACCAAATATTTTGAGATGGCTTACTTCTGGCTTCTTTCTGGTGAACATTTCTTCGGGGTTTTGAATCCAAGTGCACTATGGGATAATCTGTTCTGGACATATACTGTTGTTCTTGTTGCTTCAGCCCACAAGTGCCTTGGAAGATCTTGATCATGAATCATAGTCTTTACTGCTTCCATAATCGTTCTATTCTTTCTTTTTGCTACACCATTTTATTGAGGATTATAGGGAGTGGTGAGCTCCCTCTTAATCCTGACATCTCTGCAAAAGCTTCCAAAATCATTTGAATTGTACTCTCGTCCATTGTTTGACATGAGTTTCTTGATTTTCCTTTCGGAGAGGTTTTCTACCAAGGCTTTGAATTCCTTGAACTTTCCAAGTGCTTCATCTTTTGACTTCAAGAAATAAACCCATGTTTTACGAGAGTGATCATCAATAAATGATACATAGTATACATACCCACTTAGAGAGGTTGATGGCATTGGACCGCATACATCTGAGTGAATAAGTTCCAAAACTCCTTTTGTTTTACTGTCGCTCTTTGCAAAAGGATTATTTATGTTCTTTCCTTGTGCACATCCCTTGCATACACCTTTATGATCAACCTTTAGTTCTGGTGAACCTGTAACTACCTTGCTCACATATGGTAAGACTTTGTAGTTGATATCTCTGTCAAAAATAAAGCAACCCAAATCCCATCTACATCTCCCAGTCTGTATGAAATCATTGATGTGATCGTCAACTATATCCAGGGGTTGTTCAATGATTCCATCTGTATTATGGGAGTTGATTACTTCTTCACAAGACTGGACAACTTCATCTTCTTCAAAAGGGATAGTGGATAATAATGTCTCGCTCAGGGCTTCTGTAAGAGAAAGTTCATCGATATCCTTCTGACAGTTTTCTTCATTTCCACAATCATGGAACAAAGCATCATCAAAGTTTTCAAAAGGTTTATAACTCATCATGTTCTCTTCTTGATGTGCAGGAGAAGCAAAGGTTTGGGTGTACTTATCAAGTGGAAGGGAAGACACTTCATCTTGATCGCATGTCTCATTCGGATCTTCTTCAAGCTTGTCTTCATGAGTATGTTCTTCGAGCACTTCTTCATCTATTGTTTCATCATCGATCGAAAAACCTTGTTTGCAAAGAGTGTGTTTGAGCTCTTGGAAAACATCTTGCAAACTCTGAGTAGCTAGTTGATAATGCTTGAGAAATTCTTCAATGAGCTTTGTAGAAGAAGGGATACTCTTTGGATCACATGAGTGTGCAAGCCAATCTTTTTGACTTGATTCCAATGAAGACACAAAAAATTTCATCAGCACATCTTCATGTAGAGTATTTAAGCTCGAAGCATACTTCATATAATTCATGACATGTGTGACTAATAGAGTTGGGTTACCATTAAACTTGGGGCAATTTGCCCTCCATTTCATTGGGCAATGGTTTGGATATCCAAGAATATCCTGAACATCAAAGGAGGGGTAAACCTTATGGAATGCCCATGGTAAGTCCCGTGAGGCCATGGTTCCATCACTTAGGGTAAAGCCTCAATGTAGTCACTAGATGAGACTAATGCTCATCAAAGGATGGAAAGGGGAAAAAAGGGAAAAGTGGGTCCTGGGAAGGTGGAGTCGCCAGATGAGCTTCAAGAAGATCTCATCAAGAAAGGTGGAAAGGGAAAGTCCCTTGGCTGGAGTCGCCAGGAAAGCTAGGGGAAAAGGCTTTGGGATAGCTTGCCAAAGTGTCGTTAGGGTTCCGAAGAAGATTCAAAATCCTCCCCGTCAACGACACCAAAATGTTATAGCATAGGTTGTAGGTTGGGCAAAGCCCGACCCAACCACAAAGGCAAGTGCTACAACTAAGGAACACTACACCCAATGTCACCTCAATTTAGGTCTCGAACTTCAAAGGTGACTATGCCACTCTAGGGAGGCGATCCCGGTGACCCTGGGGAGAATGAGATGGAGATGGATGAAGATGGAAATGAAGCCCCTAGAATTCAAGTCTAAATGGTATGAAGGTTTTGGAATAAGGTCTTAAGAAGGTCATGTTGATGATTACAGCTACGTGAGACATCCTTCAGGACACAAACTGAGTGAGTTGGCCTGTGAGAGAGCCCATGAGTTGGGTGTGCCCATGAGATGGGTGTGTCGTTCCTCTCTGAGACTGAGATGGAACGTTGTGTGACCCTCTGTGGGGAGGATCCCCATGAGATGGGCGTGTTGTTTGAGATGAAACGATGTGTACCCCTAAGAGGGTGAAGGTGCCCATGTGATGGGTGTATTGTTCTCCTCTGTGTAGAGAGTTGAGACGATGTGGTACTCTAGATGATTCTCCTTTGAGACTCAGTGAGATAGAGATATGTTGAGTAGGACATCCCTGTGGCTGAGCACAGGTGGACGTGACCCTAGTGGTTGAGCACTAGTGAGTGTGTGTGCAGATGATTCTCCCGTGACACTCAGTGAGATAGAGAGCTGTTGAGTTGGACGTCCCTGTGGCTGAGTACAGGTGGACGTGCCCCTAGTGGCTAAGCACTAGTGGGTGTGTGAGATCTCTTGATATATTGTCTAAGAGTTAGATTTACCTGTAACCCTAATTGTGATGTAAAGGGTACAGGTTGGCCCTACCATAAAGTGAAAGATAATTAATATGGTAATTATTAATTATATTCTGAGTTATTAAGGTCGGCCATGTTGTGCCAATAGACACCACTTTTGATGTGTCCAATCTAGTATAAATAAAGGTGATTTCCCCATTAAGGAAATGCAACACACATGTGATTTTGGAAATATCAGCAAGTACATATTCTAGGGCTGAAGTATGCACCTCTCTTGCCCACTAGCCTTCTTGGTTTTTGAGAGCACCCTTTTGTGTGCTAGGTCTATGGTGTGGAAGGTCTTTCTTTTGAGAATATAGCAAAGGATTGTTGGGTTTTCTTCCCTTGTTGAGAAGGGTTTCCCAGGATATTTCTTGTGTTCTTGTGCATGGTATTTCTTCTAGTGATCTTGATTATTGCAGCAATTGTTAATGGTGTAGCTGCATTTGTCTATGGTTCAAGTAAATGCTAAAATTGAAATAAACCCCATGCTTGAGCCTAGCCTAGTGAAAATTCAACATGGTATCAAAGCTTAGGTCTTGAAGACCCCATTGCAAAAGCATCTGCCAGTCATTCTCTCACTTTTGCAGAACCGTACAACCCTCCTAGGATTTCCAAAAAATCCGTATGGCCCTCTCTTTTTGGGTGTTCCAACACTTAATACTTGGAAGTTGGGGCTAAAAACTGCATAGGAGTGTACGGCCTCCTTCAGCGCACCTCCAACAACCTTTAGATTGCATTTTCGAGCATTTTGAATTTTTGGCCCTAGGGTTTCGCAATTTTCTGCAGAAATTTCAGAATTAGGATTTTTGTAGTTCATTGAAGGAGCTCTTCAGCTCACCGGTGTTCTTCTGACTTTCAAGGCTTATTGTTGGCAATCATAAGCCCAACAAAACCTAATTTTGCTAGCCTAGCGTAGCTGTTAGGTTTTCTAGCCCAGTTGGCAAGGGTTTGTGAAGAATCTAAAAATGTGAAGAACAAAACCTTGGTGGAAGACAAGCTTGATGGATCAAGCAACTTCAGCTCTTGGAAGTCAAGACTTCAGATCACTCTTGAAGAGGAAGATCTATTTTGGACAATACAAAAGGCTTTACCAAAGACGGCTACCGATGAAGAGAAGGAAGAAAAGAAGGAAGAAGACGTCAAGGCAAGGAAGATAATGATCTACTCAGTAAGAGATCATCTCCTGCCTTGTATTGCAAACCTGAAGACAACTTATGAAATGTATGAAGCATTAAAGAATATGTTTGAGAGTGACAACACCCTGAGAGCTCTTTCATTGAAGGGCCAGCTTCAAAATATCAAGATGACAAAAGGTGACGTTGCTGCCTTCTTTATGAAGATGCCAAAAATCAGAGATCAGCTAGGTGCCATTGGAGAAATCATATCTGACATAGAACTTGTTTTGACCACTCTCAATAATCTTCCAAAACATTGGGAACGATTTCTTCAAAGTATTAGTGGAAGAGAAAAACTACCTACTTTTGATCATCTGTGGACAGACTGTACCCAAGAAGAAATCAGACTTAGAGCTAGAGGAGTGAAAGACTCCCCCCATGATGAAAATCATGCTCTTGCACTTCATACAAAGAAAGGAGGAAGATTTAAAAGAAACTTTAGGCAAACATTCAAAGATGAGAAAACTTCATCAACTTCGAGTCATGATTAGAGAAGAGACATGTCAAAGATCCAGTGCTTCAGATGTGACAAGTATGGACACTTTGCGAGAAATTGCCCTACCAGAAAGAAAGAAAGACAATACGCTTCCATTGTTGACATTGATCCAGACCCACCTCAAAAGGATGAAGACATGAGAAATGAGGATTACTTCCTCTAAATGCAAGATTGAACATGATTGTAAACTAAGGTAAGTTGTTCCTTATTTGATTTAATCATTAACCTGTAGTTGATTGCATTTTGATAAGTGAAGGGTATTATCCCTAGTGTGGGAGCCCTCATGACTTGGACCATTATCCCTGGTATGGGAGTCCAACTTTTCTTGATTGATTTTTATTCTAGTACAAGAGGCCATTTTGGTTGTTATCCCTATGGGAGGCCATCTTGGTTATTATCCTAGTACAAAGATCATCAAAATACTATAGAGTCAGTAGAGCACCTGAGAAGACATGAGATATCTCCAGGTTAGCAAACAAGAAAAGAAAGATATCTATCCTTCAGACTTCAGAGAGAGTCACTTGACTCATAGGGAGTCAAACTATTTGAGAAGAAGGTAGAGACAATACCTTCTCCCCTTCAGTAGTTCAGAGGGAGTCAGCCATTATTCCAGTTGATCCAGTTGCTCCAATTGATATCCCTAGAGACATTGCAGTAGGCCATAAAAGGCCTGCCCAGGCTCAACAAACTTTGCAAGAGGCAGAGAGACATGCAACTCCTCAAGGCACATTCCGAGAGAGCAAGAGACCAAAGAGTTTACGAGCTATTTTTTCAGCCATGAGCCACATCATTGATACAAAGCTTTCTTGTCATGGAGAAACAACAGGTCGGCAGGTATGGCAAGATGCCATGACAAAAGAGTATCAGTCCATCTTGAAGAATGATGTATCGGATATTGTTCTGAGACCAGAAGGGAAGTCTGTAGTGACTTCCAAGTGGATCTATAAGATCAAGCATGCAGCTGATGGAAGTGTTGAGAAATACGAAGCGAGAATTGTAGCCAGAGAACTCTCACAAGTAGAGGGAGTTGACTATAATGAGGCATTTTCTCCAGTAGTTGATACACTTCCATCCATACTATCATCCATGAGTTGGAAACTATATCAGATGGATGTAAAGACAACATTTCTCAATGGTGAAATTGATGAAGAAATTCCTGTATGGACCAAAGCAAACTCATGTGTGCAGGTTGAAGAAAGCCATGTATGGACCAAAGCAAAGAGAAAACTCGTGCATGCAGGTTGAAGAAAGCCTTGTATGAACCAAAGTAAGCACTTTGTGCTTGGTATGAGAAAATGATGTATTCTTGATAAGTTTGGGCTTCAGCGAAAGTGTTGTTGATCCAAACCTATATTATCATATTATTTGTACCGAGTGCCTAGTCTTGGTCCTATATGTGGATGACGTATTCCTCACTAGTTCAAAAAGACTTATTGTTGAATGCAAGCAAGCATTGACTTATGAATTCGAGATGAAGGATCTGAGTATGATGCACTACTTCTTGGGACTAGAAGTATGGCAGAGGACTGATGAGATTTTCCTGAGTCAAGGAAAATATATAGTGGAGATATTGAAGAAGTTCGGTATGACAGAGTGCAAATCCATGCCTACATCGATGGTGATGGATTTGAAGAAAATGAATGATGCTTCTATTGTTTCAGACGAGATTTATCCACATTTGTACCGATCGCTGATTGGATCACTGATGTATCTGAATAACACCAAACCTGATATATGCAATGCAGTGAATGTACTTAGTCAGTTCATGAGTCAGTCGAGACAAACTCACTGGATAAGAATGAAACATGTATTGAGATATCTACGAGGCACAGTTGGATATGGCATAAGATATGCCTCCAGTGTAGACTTGAGTTTGCAGGGATATGCCGATGCAGATTGGGCAGGGAGTGCAGTGGACCAAAAGAGCACATATGGTTGTTGTTTTACCTTGGGGTTTGCCATGGTTTCCTAGTGCAGCAGGAAACGGAGCTCTGTGGCCTTGAGTACCGCAGAAGCAGAGTATATAGCATTGAGTGTGGCAGTCCACGAAGCAGTGTGGCTTCACAAGCTTCTGACAGATTTATTTGATCATGAGATGGATCCTACCATCATTCATTGTAATAACCAGAGTTGTGTGAAGCTCTTTGAGAACCATGTGTTTCACAATAGATTGAAACACATTGAGATAAAATATCATTATATTACAGACATGGTGCAGAGGAAAGCAGTACATGTGCAGTACCTTCCTACACATGAGCAGATTGTAGATTTCTTCACCAAACAGCTTGCCAAGATGAAGTTCAAGTACTTCCGTGAGAGACTTGGCCTGGTGGAGAATGCCTCCCTAGCTGAGAGGGAGTGTTGATGATTACAGCTACATGAGACATCCTCCAGGACACAGACTGAGTGAGTTAGCCTATGAGAGAGCCCATGAGTTGGGTATGCCCATGAGATGGGTGTGTCATTCCTCTCTGAGACTGAGATGGAACGTTGTGTGCCCCTATGTGGGGAGGATGCCCATGAGATGGGTGTGTTGTTTGAGATTAAACGATGTGTACCCCTAAGAGGGGTGAAGGTGCCCATGTGATGGGTGTATTGTTCTCCTCTGTGTAGAGAGTTGAGACGATGTGGTACTCCAGATGATTGTCCTGTGAAACTCAGTGAGACAGAGATATGTTGAGTAGGACGTCCCTGTGGCTGAGCACAGGTGGACGTGACCCTAGTGGCTGAGCACTAGTGAGTGTGTGTCCAGATGATTCTCCTATGAGACTCAGTGAGATAGAGATCTGTTGAGTTGGACGTCCATGTGGCTGAGCACATGTGGAGGTGCCCCTAGTGGTTGAGCATTGGTGGGTGTGTGAGATCCCTTGCTATATTGTCTAAGAGTTAGATTTACCTGTAACTCTAATTGTGATGTAAAGGGTACAGGTCGGCCCCACCATAAAGTGAAAGATAATTAATGTAAAATATAATTAATATGGTAATTATTAATTATATTATGAGTTATTGAGGTCGGCCCTGTTGTGCCAATAGACACTACTTTTGATGTGTCCAGTCTAGTATAAATAAAGGTGATTTCCCCATTGAGGAAACACAACACACGTGATTTTGGAAATTTCAGCAAGTACATATTCTAGGGCTGAAGTGCGCACCTCTCTTGGGCGCTAGCCTTCTTGGTTTTTGAGAGCACCCTTTTGTGTGCTAGGTCTATGGTGTGGGAGGTCTTGTTGAGAAGGGTTTCCCAGGATATTTCTTGCGTTCTTGTGCATGGTATTTCTTCTTGTGATCTTGGTTATTGCAGCAATTGTTAATTGTGTAGCTGCATTTGTCTATGGTTCAAGTAAATGCTAAAATTGAAATAAACCTCAAGCTTGAGCCTAGCCTAGTGAAAATTCAATATGTCCAAGGGTTGCCAAGTATGTTGAGTAACCTACAAATGGTAAAAAACCTGCCCGAGACACAAAACAAACAAGCATATATTGCAGTATGATCACTTGGACAAGCAAGTTAAGCTTGATGTCCCTAAAACCAGTTGTTAGTAACTGATGTATATCAGCAAATAAAGATGTCTAAATTGGCATGAAGTCAACACAAGATTAGTTAATAATGTCCAAAACAAAATTAGCAATTGACTATAAATTATAAAGGCACTTTGAGACTAAACAAGAGGGTTGTTATGAAGTAGTTTTCTGCAGCAAATTATCAGACTTATGGTTGTAGCATTCATAGGTGTACAACAGCAAAATCAACCACCAAAAAGGTGCCCCAAATTAGCCTAAAAAGTGCACCCTAATTAGTAGATTGGGTGAGTAAATTTTGGGGGGATTCTTAGGGTTGGTTTGTGAGATATTAGTGGTCTAGGGTTAGGGTTTTCTGCAGCCTTATGGCTGTAGGAAACAAGTAAGTGCAGCAAGAAAACTATTGGGAGAAAGAGGACGCCTCAACGAGGCAAGAGAGCCAAGGGCTTAAAGAAAACTTTCCAAAAGAGATAGACTTATAATTCGCAAAAATCATGTTTCCCTAGGCAACAATTTTATATCTCCAATGTAACAAATAAATGACTAGTGCCTTTGAAAAAGGGTTAATGGAGTCAAGCAAAGAAAGAGCTAGAGGTACTCTACCTCCGTGGGGGTGTAAATCCTCTTACTCCCCAAGGCAAGTATCTCTAGCTAGGGTTTGAAGATGAAGGGTGTAAATCCTCTTATTTCCTCAACCAAACCCTTGCAACATCAACAATCTTAAGCATAAAAATGATGAAGACTAGAGTGGGGGTGTAAATCCTTATACTTCCCACTTAGTTCCTAACACAATAACCTTGACTTGAAACAAATGATAGCATGAAAGTAAAAGACCATACCAATTTCAAGGGAAATGCTAAGACAATCAATCCATCATAAGAGCAAAAGATAAGCCTTCCAAGGCTAGCGCTACACTTCCATCAACCATTCACCAAAAGATAGCCATAAACAAGAGCATAAAAGACACAATTTGCCAAAGGTAGCGAAAATTTTCAGATCAAGTACTTCTCACAAGAGGGAGAGTTATGTTAAAATGAGATCTTATGATCTCTTATTTATACAAAAAGTCCTTAAGATAGTTTGTTCACATACTTTAGGGTAAAACACAAGATTAGGGGTCAACAACTCTAATCTTGCCTCTTTTACAAAATAATATTAAACAAATTCATTTTTAATTTCACTTTTGCACAAATAAAACCCTAATTCACATGGGCGTCACCCCTTTAGGGGACGTTTTGGCACAAAAAGGAGGTCGTTGGTGATGGAGAGTGGAGGGGCTTCCCAAAGCCACATGTCAAGCAACCACGTGTCTTCCTTCATGGTCAAGGCCCAATTCTCCTCAAAATGTCCAAGTGCCAATGCATATCACCTCACCACCATGCCCTAACCCCCAAGCATGACGTCAAGCTCAAAAAGAAGACGTTTTGCCCCTCCTGAGAAAATCATTTGGCATGTGAGGGTTGGGCTAGGTCTTCCACATCATCCTCTAGTTCTCCAACACTTCATCTTTGTGATCCGGCATGTGAACCCTTGGAATCCAACCTGTGGGCTTCAAGCCCCATGGAAGCCCAAGCTAGGCTTGTTCTTCCAAAACTATCCACCAATTAGGTCCTACAAAGACAAATAAGCACACCCTCCAAGGATCTCAAGTCATAACATCATGATAAGTGAATCCAATCAATAAGTAAGCCACCTAGGCATGTGCATCAAACATCACTATGTCAAACAATTAAGTGCTCAAAGACATTATACGACTTGTCAAGCTTGAATATGGGAGGGTTGATGAGGTGTCATATTGGGTAGATGTTGCCCTAGGTCAAGGAGAGTTTCTAATAAATCCCTTTCTAAGCCATGTAAAGTGGGTGAGGTGGTTTGGGTCAAGACTCAATGGGGATAGGGCTCATGACGTACAAGAGGTCATAGTGTCTCATTCATGGGTGCCTGTGTAGAGGGTGTGTGGTACCTTCATCCGCAATGCACTTTTTGCAAGCCTAGGAATAGATATTATAACTCTAAATCACATGTCAAAGCTGGGTGAAATATTCCAAGATGAAAACTGACAATAGAACAAGCACTAGCACCATGCATTTACCGTTCGAACCTGAAGAAGGAACCATACATTCACCAGTTTTCTTATCTGTGTTACATCTGCTCATCGGCTTCTGTCCAAACTTGTGTGATGGCATCCTTATACTCTGCAGATTGCTCCAAATCAGGTCTGAAAATGCACAGACAAAGGGCCTACTTTATGGTTTTGTGAAACTTGCCTTTAATATTCTTGCATTCTGGGTGGGTAAAGATAATGATTAGATGTTGGTTCATGCTTATCTCAACTCCAAAACTCTGCTAAACTGTTATCTAAAATATCCCTAATCCGGTGGATCTGGATATGATCTACTGAATCTGGTGTTTAGACTCTCGGATCTGATACTCTGGGGGTTTCTGGATTGCGTTTTAGTGTCTTTGTCTTAACATGCATGGTGATTTTGCATGTGTGTGTTAAGATAGAATGAATGTTTTACAATTATATCATGCATGCGAGTAATAGAGAACCAACACAACTCAATAACATGTATTATGTGAAATAACAGGAAATACAACTGGCATGTGGAAAGTAGAGAAACTAATCATCAGCTAGATCTCGTGGATCATCACCGGAATACAATGCAAAACAATCATGAAATACCCATGATCAGAAGGGGTGAATGGATTTGCAGCCTGCATTGATAGATCTGCTACATGCAACTCCAGAAGTTCACGGCAACTGCTGCAAATGACTAAGATATTCGCCCTGGTGGCTACACTCGTCCAATCGGCCTGAAAAATGTCCCAAATTGTGCACCCTTCCCTCTAAAATCCTCTTGGTATCTAACAAAGTGAAGATCGGCTCTCTAAAGATCTGAATGGACCACGGATGATATCCCGTGGGGTTTTGCACACCTCCTAGGCTTTGGCAATGCGCCCTGATGATTCCATCGTTGGAATCGGATGATATATGTCTCAAAATGGGCGCTCTAGCCTCCTATGTAATGGGTCGGAAGGGTTTCCGTGGATCTAATCCGGTAAGATCTCTGGAACCCTCGATGTACCTCCCCAAGTGTTGTGCACTTCCTGGCTGAATGATGTGCACTGGTGGATTCCTCCGTCCGAATCTAATGACTGATGGCTCAAAAGAAGCGCCCTGGATCCCTCTCAACTGGGTCGGAAGGATATGGCGAGATTTGCTCCGGTCTCATCCAGCTACACAAAACTGTCTCTCAAACCCTTGCACCCTCACTAGGTGCAATGCACACTGACTGAACTGGGTTTGTAGAACACTAATTTGGAGATTTGGCACGGTGAAATACTTGGATGGTACTTCCGATAGGCTAGGGTGTGTCTTCCAACACCGAAATCGATCTGCGGTGGTGGTTTCCTCTAGAAATCCACAAAACAACTGTTGAGGTCGACTTTCTCCTCTGGAACCTGTTTCTCAATTCACAAATCAAAGATAATGAGGAATTAGGTCGAATGCCTCTTCTTATACCTCCACCAATCTAATTTGTCGTTGACATCACTTAAGCTAGGCGCCTTACTCCGAAGTCGAGTATGATTAATTAATTAAGTCCCCCAAAACACCTTTTTCTTCTATGTCTCAATTGACTTTGGCTTAAGTGACTTTTCCTATGCTTTTTGGTTTAATTCATCGTTTAGCCCTTTATTCACCCTTATTTCTCCCTTTGTTCCTTGTTTGTGCTTGACTATAGTCTACGGAAACATATAGACTGCTAAGTCACTCCCTGCTGAGGCTATTCTTGGGAACGGGACATCATAGTCTTGCTGAAAGGATGCCCTGCAAATGCAACTTTTGACCCTAGCATTTCAAGGGTAACAGTTAGAATTTCTTGTAAGATAATATTGTTAATGTCCAACAAATGACCATCAAAAGTAGGTTAATGGGACAAAAAGTAGGGATAACTGAGGAGATGATATCTCGAGGCCCTTAGGTTGCAGACATGTAGTACCGAGAGATAAATGATCGACAACGTCCACATGCATAGACAAAGACCCACTTCACCACCACACACCCTCTGTTCATCATGATGGCATTCACCACATTAGCTTGCTTTGGAAGACAATGGGTCTTGCTCCATGAGGTACAAGTCAAGTATTGTGGTGTCACTTTAATACTTGAGGCATTTGAGTATGTTGCATTTAAAGCTACTTTTGATTAGAGAACGCTTGCTTGGAAATTATGCTCTTTGCCCTGTTTTACCTTGGTGGTTGACATTGTGCCCTAGTAAGTGGTCACCCTTGGGGATGGGTTTGCTACTGGGAGGTCCCCTTGACGAATCATCATGCCATTCCCAATCATACTTAACCTTTTTAACACTTCATCCTTTTCACCTCCTTATCTTTTGGGGTTTTGGGGTGTACTGACCCAAGAAGGGATTGTACCTCGTTTCATGGGAAGAAGGGACCGAAGGCCCAGAGAGAATGTAGCTGGCAAAAGATAAAATCCAAAACTATAACCTACCAGATGCTCTCCCAAAGAGGTCTTGAGAACGATGAAACGTTTCTCCTAAAAAATCAAAGACTTGTAAGAAACAATTTCACACATATAAATGTCCCACTTGTTGAGGGATCTACACAAGTGCATTATACCCTTTGCTTTACCCACATGGCACTTTGTGTACCTCCGACTTCAAGTGATGTTGTGGTACTGCCTCCAAGTTTTATGTTACCCATTTGGAGTGCCCAATTGTTTTGGACTTAAATAAATTAATGAAAAATAAATGGGCTTGGAAAAATGATGCATTGAAAACAAAGATGCAACACACCCTCTACAAAGGCACCCATAATTGAGACATTACAAACCCTTGTATGTCATGAACCCCATGCCCAAAAGTCTTACCCCATCCAATTCATCTTCTTCACATCGCTTAGAGAGGGTCCACCCGGGAAACACTCCTTGACTTGAGGAATGACTCACCCAATAGTTCACCTTGACAACCCTCCCATACCTAAACTTGACAAATTGCATAGGGTCTTTGAGCACTTGTTTAATTTGATGAGGTAGTTTTGATGCACATGTTTAGGTGGCTCCTGTATTAAATGTGATTTTACTTGCCATGATACATTTGACTTGAGACACTTAGAGGGCGCACTCATTTGTCTTTGCAGGACCTTGTTTGATGGATGTTTGGGAGGAACAAGCCTAGCTTGGGCCTTCATTGGGGCAGAAAGCCCGCAGGTTGGATGCCATAACCCAGGCTTTGGAGGCAAGACAGAGGATGGACGTTGCTTTTGGAGGCAAGGGAGGAGACTTTGGAGCTAACACCTAGCCCTATCTAGCCCAACGACTTGCCTTTGGAGGCTAAAACACTATGTTTTGGGCCTTGACGTCTTGACTAGGGATAGGGTTTGGTGGTGATAATGATGACTTGTTGGAGGATTGGCATGTTTTGATGAAGAGAATCCCTTGCACCATGGAGACAAGGCCTTGGGAGGCCAAACGACTTCACCTTCAACCTCAACGACTTGCTAAATATGCCAAGACATCACCCTAGAAGGGGTTGATGTTACCCTTAGGGATTTTTTTTGTGCAAAATTCAAGTTAAAATCAAATTACTTTGTAAAGGGGCAAGATAAAGGGGGGTGGCCCCCTTATTTTGTGGTTTACCCTAACTAAATGTAGACAATCACTTTTTAGAGGTTTGTATAAATAAGGATCAAATTCATTTCATTTTTATATAACTCACTCTCTCTTGAGAGAAAACATTCTTGGCTGAAATTTTCGCCCTCTTTGGGCAAATCAATTTCTCTCTCTTGTGAAAATTTTTGGATACTATCTTGTCTATTTTGGAGCTAAAGTGGTGCACTAACTTCTTGGAGAGTTGTCATTGCATGTGGATGAAATTTGCTTGATTGATAAGGGTTTGATCTTGCTATATTGTAAAATTGGTAAGGGATTTTCTGCAATTGTTGGTAATTTCTTCTTGTTTCATCTTGTTTTTGTTTATAACCCTTGGAGGAGTATAAGGGCATAGACCCTCCACCAAGTTCATCTTATTTGTTATTGGATTAGTCATTTTTCAAAGGTTGCTAGGAGTACAAGGGCGTACACCCTCCTAGCTTTACCTTCCTAGGTCTTGCATACTCTAGGAAGTAAAAGGGCTTACGCCCATGGAGGAGTTGCAAACCTAGCCTTTAAACCCAAGACTCCATAACCCATTGGCAAGGCACTCATCTATTTTTGCATTGGAGAAATAATATACTTGCATTGGAATGTGTGATTTTACGAGATATTGAATTTGTCTAAATTGAAATCAATTCTATGCTTTACTAGCTTGCTTGAGCCACTAGGGCATCTAGCTTAGCCAAGGATATCTTTCTGATGTTACAAATTTAATGCTACAACCATTAGGGCTGTAGAAAACCTCTTCTTTTACTCATAACTCACTTGCCAACCACTAAAATTACTTGTAAACTTGTACTCTTATTCTACTGCTTATTGTCTATCTTTTCAACGGTTTGCTTATCAATTTTCATGGTTGGAATTTGCTGTTGTAGCAAACTTTTTCTACATCCATAAAGCTGCTCTAGTAAACTTATAAAAACATCATCTAGCAGCCCTAATTGACCATCAGAGCTTGTGCTAAAGTATTGGAAATTTATCTACTTGTTTAGTGCTTCATTGTCCCATAAATATTTGTTGTTTTTGATGAGTATTTCTGCAATAAGTAACATATTTCATTGCTGATATATACATTTGTTTACTGCTGCAATTTAGGACAGCAAGCTTCACTTGCTCGTCCCTTTGATCTTTAGGCTTGTATCTCGATTATTTGTCTTGTCTCGGGCAGGTGTAACACTCTGGTGCAGGTACTCAAGTCTTTGGAAACCATCCTCCATCCACAAGACTCATTTCCAACCTCCCATCCTTCTTCCATCATTGACCTAAGGGGTTCCTCTCATTATCTCTCCATCCTTCGTCTCAACCCCCCTAGGGTCACCGAGATTCCCCCCTTGAGGTGATCACATCATCTCTAAAGCAAGGGGAGTACACCTATCTGAGGTGACAGTGGGTAGGTATTCCCACAGTTGTCCCACGTTTGTGGATTGGGTCGGGCCTTGCCCAACCTACAATCCATGCGATAGCAGAGCACAAAGAGCGAAGACAATTAGTATAAACCGATGCTGCAATGTGTGCGTTAGATGCTAAGAAAGGACAAACTTAGGGCTTTCCTTCACCTTCTAAATATGTTTTATGATAATAAAAAAACGCAGAAATTTCAGATTTGGATCATGAAAAAACCATCCAAGAGAGAGATTATGCACTAGAGATGAAGATGTCTTGGATGTTTCCACTTGGAAAAGGATATTCTATGCAACAACAACCCAACAAGTGTTAGAAACAAGTTCTAAAGTTTTATAATCAATAAACAAGCATGAACTTGTAAAATAGATGGTGAATGCCCCTAGCGTTTTACAAGTTAGCACTTGGAATTCACCAAATTAACCTCTAAGTAAATGATACACAACAATAATCACTGTAGAGATAAAAATCACCACTAGACTTGTATAAACAATCTAGTATTGAGATAGAGACCAGGTATGAGTATGAATACACGTTGAAGCACCAAACCCTAGCCTTAGGGTTTCAACAAATCTGATTTTTATTTCTGCAATTTAATTTCCAGATTTGAGAAGAACCTTAAATCAGCTCACAAAACATTAGATAACACCTTCAAGCTCCTTTCTATAGGTTAGTTTTGCCTTCTTAGGATTAGAGATCAACAATTAAGCACAAACCCTAGAATAAATTTGTCTAGGAAATAAAATGAACCATTAACTTTACACTAGACAATGAAAAAAATCTAAAAAAAGATATTTATTTGATTTTTCACTATTAGATGTCCTTCTAAAGAAACAAAAATAAAATATTTTGAATTTTAGGGTTTTTTGGTTGGTTGTTGGGAGAAGACTAGAGTCTTTTCTCCGATTAGGGTTTATGCGGTCAAGAGAGATTTCCCTCTAAGAATTGGTTACTTCTATCTTAAGGATTAAGGTAAAAGAATAGAACCCTAAGGGTAGAATAATTTCTAACCTAACCAAGATAAGATAAGAAGACCAAGGCCCTACAAGAAGGGATTCCTCAAGGGAAAAAACCTTCACCAACAAGATCAATTATAAATTTATCAAAATACTTAAAACCCTTGCCAAGAAACCAGGAGGAAAAACAAAGCAATGGATTAATCACTTACCCAAGCAAACAAGAGAAGAAGGAACAAATGCTAAAAGGTCTCCTCTCCAAGTGGTATAGTAACCCTTCAAATGGATTGATATTGAAAGCCAGTAGAAGTCTTGAATCACCATCACAAATCTTTAATGCACCAAGAAAATAACCAAAAAAGAGAGAGATCCAAGACAAGGCTGTGGGGGAGCGCCCCCCCCTCCCCCCTCGAACCCGCTCCTGAAGCGTGCTCTGAAGTGGAGCGTTCTGAGAGCGTGCTCCTTGGTTTTTAAAGGAGCGCTCAGGGAGCGTTCTCTCCCTGGACGCTCCCTGAGCGCTCCCAAAGAAAAAAACGCTCCTCGAAAACGCTCCAGCATGCCCGCGCGTGAGAGGAGGTTACTAAGAATTTTTTTTTTGTTTTTTGAGAGAAATGAAGCAAGGGAAAGGTAGCCTAGGGTTAAGTAAGAGGTTAAAACACTCATTCAGTCCCTTTTCTCTCATACTATTTCTCATTTCATTCATTTCACTCATCTTTGCTAAGAGGGTTTTGAGAGGGTTCTTGCTAGTTCTTGAGGAGACTGGAGGGAGATTGAAGAGCTTGGAAGGAATATTGAAGTCTCCCATAGGGAGATTGGAGAGCTTAGAAGAGAGATTGAAATTTGAAAGATACCATTTGTGAGAGCTTGGAAGGGATATTGAAGGCTACCATAGTCATATTCAACCACCATTGGAGAGCTAAAGAGGTAGGCTCTTAAGCCCATTTTTTTTTCTTGTTTTTTTTTTTTTTTAAATGCATGTGTTGTAAACTAGTATATTATGCTATGTTGAATATTTGAATAATTTCTTCTCCTACTCTTTCCCATTTCTCCTCCATCATTCTATTGCAGGTAGCAACTTATTATCAAGAGCCAAGGTTCAACATTCATGATGTTGATGTCAATGTGGTATGCCATTTTGGTTCCATTTTTTATTATAATGATGGTGGTGGGAAGCTCACGTCGAAATACCCATGATAGTGATGAAGAAATAGAAGTGGACAGCACATACCAAGGAGAGGAGGAAGGAATGGGAGGGGATGAAGACAATGAAAATGATAGTAATGGTCATGATCCCCCAAAATCCAAAGAGAGGTACACACCTCTATGGAAGTATGTCACAAAGCTCAATGAAGGGAAAAGGGGTGGAACAGGAAAATTTATATGCCACCATTGTCATACAGAATACACAGGTTCCTATACCCATGTGAGAAAGCATCTATGTGGGTCTATGTACTGGGATGAAGGTAAGAATATAGGAATCAAAGCCTGTGTGAGTATCGATTCCAAAGATAGACTCAAATACCAAAGGGAAGAGGAGGTAGCACAAAACAAAGCCAAAAAACCAAAGGTTGAACCTAAGAATGCACGAAGAATGTTCATTGGTCAAAGCACATCCCCCCATGGTAGTGCATTCTCTCCTTCGTCTTCACCTAGAACACTATCAGAATTCCTTGACCAAGGTTGTAGAGATGATGTGGATGCAAAAGTTTACAGGTTTCTCTATGCATGTGGTATACCATTCAATGTTCTTCATTCACCATATTGGCATGAAATGGTCCAAGCCATCAATGGTGCCCCTAAAGGTTATAGGAGCCTCAGGTATGACAAAGATAGAACCTTGGGACTTGACAGGGAAAGAGCCAAAATCCAAGGTGCTCTAGGAAAATTTACAAATGATTGGAACCTACATGGGGTATCAATTGTATTTGATGGTTGGAAAAATGTGAAAGGCAAGCCATTGATAAATGTTCTTTGTGTGTCTTCTAGTGATGTGATCTTCCTTTCATCCCGTGAATACTTAGATCGCTACAAAACAGGGATTAATATTACAGATGCCTTGATTAAAACCATTCAAGAGATTGGGCCCTACAATGTCATTCAAGTCATCACTGATAATGCTGCTAATTGTAAGGCAACAAGAGAAATCATTGAAGATAGGTACCCCAATATATTTTGGTCGGGGTGTTTGGTTCACGCAATGAACCTTTTGATGCATGATATCATTAAAATGAAGGACCATGGTCCATGATTATAGATGGATTGGTGCTTTGTACAAGAGAGGGAAGAAGATGATAAGATTTATTACCAATCATAGCATGGCCCACTACATTTTTCGCTGTCACTCCAAGTTGGAGTTACTAAAGATTGCAAAGACCAGATTTGCTAGCTATTATCTCAACTTCAGGCGCCTGTTGAAGGTAAGAGAGGCATTGGCTAGTATGGCCTCGAGTGATTCATGGCGGGATCTAAAAGAGAGGGCTACATCCATATCTAAGAGAAGTGACTTTCAGGAGGTGGAGGACACAGTTTTTGATGGCCATTTTTGGCAACAGGTTCGGTATATTTTGCAGTTCACCAAACCCATTTACATTATGATTCGGTTTGCGGATATAGATCTGTCGATGATTGGAGAGGTGTATGAGAAGATGGACAACATGCTAGGCCAAATCAAAGACATTGTTCAGCTGAAGGTTGCAATCTTGTATGATCATATCCATAAACTTGTGGTCAAAAGGTGGGATAATTTGAATGTTCCACTCCATGCCCTCGCATATGTCCTTACCCCAAAATATTATTCTTCATCTTGGTTGG
>JZKD02S1673597.1:718651-743315 GCA_000966675.3 Picea glauca | reverse complement strand
TCTCCCTTATAAGCTTTCAAGTCATCATAAGACCAAGCGAAGACATCTCCATATTCTCTGATCAAATTCTCAATTTCCCTTCTTTCTTCACTTGAAGTTCCTCTACCAATTTTCATGATCTTAGGACTTTATGGGGAACCAATATTAACTTCCATGTACTCATCTGGTTTAACCATCTCTTTCTTTTCCTAGTACATGTCATGTCTGTCAAATGCTCTCTCCAAAGGAACGAAACCAACGAGAATCTTATTTTACTTCAACTCCTCTTGATATGTTGTTCCTTCTTCTCTCCAATCAATCTTGTTTTCAGCAAACTATTGCAGGTTGTTCATAAATCTTATGATTTGGGCATCATTGTCAAAAACCTGCCAGTTCTCAATATTATCGGGTAGAGATAGTCTAAACAAGATCTCTAGCTTCCCTCCTTCCAATAAAACTTTACACGGTTGCAGAGTTGAAGTGGCTATAGCCAAAGCATCATCTTTCTCATTAAACATTCTATGTTCCACTTCTAAAGACAATCAAACCATTCCATGGAATCCCACACAACATTTATATACCTTTTCAATCTATCATTCTTGCATGCAAATTGATTCTTAACTTGTAGGATCACTAAATCAGAGTCACCTTGGATTTTTAGAATCTTAATTCCCATATCCTTAGCCATATTCAATCCAAGCAAAAGTTCTTGATATTCATCCACATTGTTTGATGCTTCAAACCTAAGGGGAAGGCATAGCATAGGAGTCACCCTGAGGGGATGTGAACACAATTCTTGCATCGACCCATGTTCTAGACTTAACTCCATCAAAACTCATTTTCCAAGCAATGTTGACATATTCTCAGGGAGCTATCTCGATTGCAAGTACAATATAACATCCTAAGTATTCCTCATAGTAAACTAATTCATTCATAGGATCTAATGGGTCTTCCACATGACACTTTCTCATTTGTTCACGGTGCAAAGTCACATAGGTATTCTCACAAGTGGGGATTGTCGCATAAGATAGGTCCATTTGAATGCTACATCCAAGGTCAGCAACCCACTTATGAGACAAAAGCATTCCCCACACATCTAGAACATCGATAACCACCACACCCATAGTCAGAGAAATATTCTCATAAACTGCCAAACTCACATGAAGATCCTTGATCAAACCACAGACTTTCACTTCTTTGGAATCCATTGCACATATGTTTCTATATAGTCTTGTGGTTGTCAATCCCAACTAATTCATCACACTAAGAGACATTACATTGGTGGAGGCTCCAAAATCCAACATACAATTATGCAATAATAAGTGACCAACCACTAAGGATATGAAAAAAGGTTCATGACTTAGGTTCTTCCTTCTTGATTCATTGTTTGGAGAATAATAGGGGCATCTTTGCTCTCATCTACAACTTGAGTTGATTGACTCATTACCTCAAGCCCCAAAACATCCTTAATTTGTTCTCTTACAGAAGGAATCTTTACCAACTCAACAATAGGAATAGCCACCTTAGCATTACCCATCCAACTGGTTACATCCAACTTTAGATTAAAAGGATTATCCTTTGAAGGATTACTTTGAGGTATCTCCACACTTGGTCCTATAGGTTGATTATCTTTCTTAGGAGAGGACCTTGTTGATCTCCTTGAGGAGGGTTACCTCTTCTTCTTTCATAAGTTATACCCTTAAATCTATTAGCATACGTTCATTTGATTTCCTCAAGGGAAGGCTTTGCACCAAACAATTCAATTGCATTCTATGCTTCTATGGACTTGTCCTTAACCTATTGCATATTTTCTTCGAACAAGTGGAACCTTTTTCTCCATCAGACAAATTGTTACAAGAGTCTACATATATGTCATCACTTTGGGAACTCGCCTTCATCAACTCAATATATCTAGCACAAGTCTTTTTATCATGGAAACTATCACAAGCTTAACGATAGTAAGGAACATCGTAGTCAAGCATATTAATTGGCTCCAAAGTTGTAAGAGGTCTTTGATTTGGAGAAGGGCCCCAATACCTATTTCTAGGAGGAAACTTGCTTTATTGTTGATTTCTTTCAAGTTGAACTAGTCTATTCTACAATGCATTTGTTGTCTACGTGAAATTTGTCTCTGACCTTTTCATTCCCTCCAAGATGGTGGTAAAAGGATCAGGAGGGAGCTCCACAGTATGAACAAAGTTGGGTTTAGGATCGACTCTAGCTCTAGGAGAGCTTAAGATATTCGTCTTCCCTGATAGGGTCCAATTGTCATCCAAACTCTTAGTCTTCTTCGTAGCTTCCATCAAATCATTAGGCTTGGCTTCATTTAGAAAGAAACTAAATTGGCCTTGGAAAGAATTTGGGTAATATAACAAGATGGAGGTTGGAGTAGGCTAATGAGTTTGAGGGATGTCTTGAAAAACTTTATCAAATCTAAGATTAAATTCATCGACAATGTCATTTTCATTTCTTTTCATATTAGTCAAAGCATTCAAAAGAAACCTACTATCTTTTCTTTCGAACCATCTATCAAAGAAAGCATTTCTACCAGCATCAAGAGAATTTATCCTATTATTGGGCAATCCAAGAAACCAATTTCTAGCATCTTTCTTCAATGATAAAGAAAAACATTTAAAGCGCACATCAAGATGAGAAATTCCAAGACTTCTAACATAATCCATAAATGCATTCCAATGTTCTTTAGCATCAACAACATTATTACCATGAAAAACAGGCATTTTTTCCAATGAAGCAAGTAAATTGTAAGGCTGACCTGCAATGTTAGTGAAATCAAACGGTTTATACAACATTATTACCATGAAAAACAGGCATTTTTTCCAATGAAGCAAGTAAATTGTGAGGCTGACCTGCAATGTTAGTCAAATCAAACGGTTTATACAACATTATTACCATGAAAAACAGGCATTTTTTCCAATGAAGCAAGTAAATTGTGAGGCTGACCTGCAATGTTAGTCAAATCAAACGGTTTATAACAATTAGTCAACCAAGGAACAACCATTTGATTGAGTTAGGAAACTTGAATTATCAAAAAATAATCTCCTTATATCTTGCACAAATTCAAGTCCTAATTGATTGTTTAATTCTCTCCTCTTATGCCTATATCTTCTTCTTCTATAATAAGGCTCAAGCACAAGATCTACAGTACCCTAGGAATCAGTTCTTGTAGAGTATCTCTTTGTTATTTTTTATTAAAGTGGAGTAACCAGATGAAACAATCAAGATTAGCATTCGCAACAATCTCATCAAGATACACATACAAAAATAAACACAACAAAAACCAGGAGATGGACTTTATTCCTCGGCAATGGCGCCAAAAATGTTACCCCCTGAACTAGCACCCTTGTGAAAGTCCCAACATGGGTGCTAACTGGGGCAAAAAAATGGGAAGTGCACCATAGTCACCTCATTACACTTTCCTATTCACTTTAGGGTAACTCCTAGAAGCCACAGGGGGTATCCCTATTTAAATAAGTAAACCTCTTCAAGTGAATTAAAACCATACAAGCTTATCATTTATTTTAATGAATCCACAATATATATATATATAAAGACCATGCACAAGAATTTTGATGAGTGATTAGATGCTTTAAAGATAAACAACTAGGAACAATAGCATGAACCACAAGTATATCCACTTGAGAGAGAAGGTTAGGAGCTAGTGGATATGTGTGCCAAATCTGTTATGTAAAATGAACAACAATAGCAACTTTAGATTTGCCATTATATCTATCACTCAACCAATGAAACTTCCAAGAGGTTAGAACCAATTTTAAGCTACTTTAGGGCACACAGGGCAAAGACAAATAGCATTAACCAATGGTGCAATGTGTGCTTATGATTAGCAATTTCTTATATGCTAAGAAAAGACAAGCTTAGGGTTTTCCTTCACCTTCTAAATCTGTTTTATGATAATAAAAAAATGCAGATATTTCAGATTTAGAGCATGAAAAGACCATCCAAGAGAGAGATTATGCATTAGAGATCAAGACTTCCTGGATTTTTCAACTTGGGCAACGATATTCTATGCAAAAACAGCCCAACAAGGGTTAGAAACAAGTTCTAAAGATGTATAATCACTAACTAAGAAAGAACTTGTAAAATAAACGATGAATCCCCTTGGGGTTTTACAAGTTAGCACTTGGAATTCACCCAATTAACTTCTAAGTAGATGATAAACAGCAATAAGCATTTTAGAGATCAAATTCACCACTAGATATGTAAAATAAACTTGTATAAGCAATCTAAGAATAAAATAGAGGCCAAGTAAGAGTAATAATACACCTTGAAGCACCAAACCCCAGTCTTAGGGTTTCACCAAATCTGATTTTTATTGCTGTAATTTAATTTTCAGATTTGAGAAGAACCTTAAATCAGCCCACAAAACATTAGATAAGACCTTGAAGCTCCTTTCTATAGGGTCGTTTTTACCTCTTAGGGTTAGAGATCAACAATTAAGCACAAACCATATAACAAATTTGGCTAGGAAATAAAATGAACCATTACCTTTACACTAGACAATGAAAGAAATCTAAATAAAGATCTATTTGATCTTTCACCATTAGATTTTCTTCTAAACAAATAAAAATAAAAGATTTTGAATTTTAGGGTTTTTTGGTTGCTTGTTAGGAGAACACTAGTGTCTTTTCTCCAATTAGGGCTTATGGGGTCAAGAAAGATACCCCTCTAAGAATTGGCCACTTTTATCTTAAGGATTAGTGTAAGATATTAGAACCCCAAGGGTAGAATAATCTCTATCCTAATCACGATAAGCTAAGAGGACCAAAGCCCTACAAGAAAGGATTCCTTAAGGGAAAAAGATTTCACCAACAAGATCAATTATAACTTGAACAAAATACTTAAAACCCTTGCCAAGGAACCAAGAGGAAAAACAAAGCAATGGATTAAGCACTTACCCAAGCTAACACGAGAAGAAGGAAGGAACAAACCCTAGAACGTCTCCTCTCCAAGTGGGATAGAAACCCTTCAAATGAATTGATCTTGAAAGCTAGTAAAAGTCTTGAATCACCATACCAAAACTTTAAATGCACTAAGAAAATAACCAAGAAAGAGAGAGCTCCAAGAATTGACACCAAAACCTCCAATCAGTAGATCTTCAATTAATTGTATTCTGAAATGTCCAACAACAACAACAAATTGGAATGAGAAGAAAGCCTTTATTTATAGATGAGGCTTATACATACTTATCATTCTTTATTATTTTATTTCTCCCTAAAATTAGCCTAGGAAAATCGCAAAAAGTGACTTGTCATCCACACATAGAAGGAGACTAATTCAAATACAAGTAAAACATGCCACATGTACAAAAAATCCTCGTGAGAAGGAGGGACATCCAATAGAAGAGGAATCGACTTGCTCAAGTAGCCCAACGTTCCATTGAAAATGTGTAGTCAAGGCCTCAAGTCATGGTGTAGAAGCATCCTATGCAAGGAAGAAGCCAACGTCTAGCCTCATAGTGTGGAACGACCTCCTAGAAAGGGTGAAAAATACCCCAATAAGTGGACGACTCCTATAAATGTGCTCATTAATGCTCAAAAGATGCCTACAAGGTGTGTTCACACCCTCATCTCAAGCGGAGATCATCCACAAGGCATGGAAAGTGCCCCTCCAAGTCAAATCAACTAATAAAAACACCTCATAGCTGTCATAATGTCCACACGTGTGGGTCGACCCTCTAATCAAGTGAAAAGATGCTAAAAAGGTGATGAATGAGAGGATGTTCTAGAATTTTCAATGTGGCATGTGTAGAGGGTGTCTATGCATGCATAAATAGTCCATTTGTGCCTCGGAGGATGTGACATGTGCCTTGGGATATGTGTACTTCCTCAAGAACTGTAACATTGCCTTGAGAAACATGAAATTGAGTGAGCATCTACAGAATCATCTTTGATAGTAGATGGCCAAAGTGTGATGAATACGTAAGATAGGGATCCATGCTTAGGCATAAAATAAGTGTGTTATATATAGGTGTGACAACCTTTACAACAAGAGAAACACTTTTACATTATATACAAAGGAGTGAGAGAGATGGGTAGCTCCCGTAGATCATGTGTCCTAGTAGATCCACCCCAAGATGGTCACATACCTCCCTAGATCATAAATGACTGACATGATGAAGAGTTACCAACATCAAAGGGCAGTTGGTCAAAGCCATAAGAACAATGCCTATCTTGAAATGGGGATTAAAAGGATGGGCCATGACTGGCCACAAGGGGTCAAGAGATACTACATAGTCCCCCCACCAATACATAGAACATCTAAGCATGGTCCAATACAATACACGAGTACAAATACAACCACACTTTTGGCTCATCATGATACAATGAGGCACATAATTTGCTCATATGATGGGTCACATTTGGCGAAAAATGTAGGGTACATTGAAGTGAATCTAAGGTGTAACACTTCCCACTTGATTCCTACTGTAAGAATCTCTTCAATGTTTGGATCGGGTTTATGTTGTAGAAATATGCTTCTTGTCATTCATAAATTGGGACTCAAACTACATTTAAGGTTCCTATCCTCGTCAATAGTTCCGAATTTAATTTTCCATGGGAGAATATCTTTACACCACAAGTACTGATTATAAAATGAGACTGTGACCCCTCTCTCTCTCTCTCTCTCTCTCTCTCTATATATATATATATGTTCATATTCTACTACAATCAGCATATGTGTACTACCTGACATGGGTTTCAAGCAGACTGTATTTTTCAATCATAGTGTTCATGTCACTTTGGTCTAGTCATCCAACATGTGGCAACTCATTAAAATAATATTGGAATTGGAATTGAAAATTTTGTGTAATTATCCTTGATTGTCCCCACCTACTGTCTAATATCAATTTATCCTTGTATACAATATGTAAAATCCCCAATTTAGTATAGTGTTCCGCACAAAACAAAGTAATAACTTTGCATTTTAACTTAAATTATACATGAAAAGAATGAGCAATTAATAAGCAATAAGTTTATGCTATAGTGTCGAGAGTTCAAAAACAAAGATTTTTTAGCACTTTACATTTGATTTATTTTATAAACTGTTAATTAGTGACATTGTGATAACTGAAACTGTCGTCGAAATTTAGCTAGATAGTTTGGGGTGACTGTAAAATTCCAAGCCTGATTTCTGATATGCACTTTAAATTGACATGGGCTATCAATTCAATTCATCTTTCATCTGTCCTTTTTTGGACTGCATAACATCAGCCTTTCAGAACCTTGTTGTCTTGTGTGTTTAAACTTTAAAATGACTTATTGCATCCAAACTCATAATCATGTCTCAAAATAGTTTTCTGTTGTGTATTTAAATACAACATTTTTTGTGTGCAAATAAATATGTATTTATGAGCTATTTTCTATACAACTCATAATGTTTTAGTCTCTGGGCATTGGAATTTGGGACACTTCACTTTCTAACCTTGCCTATCTTTCACTGTGCCAAAAGTGGATTTATATTTTGGGAAAATAGCCATATGTAACAAAGTTGTTCACCATAAATTCCATTTTCATCACTACTAAATATATAGTCACAGCTGAGAACCCATACTTCGCATGCCTTGAGTAATCAGAAAATCATAAATTCTGCGTTCGCAGAGAGGCATACCATTGTCAAATGCCACTATTCAGAAGGCAAAATGAATATATGAGAAGTTTTAACAGATGAAAGAATATCTATCTATATCCATAAAATAATATGAATGACAGTGGGAAACAATCGTTAAACATTTAAATGCCTATTGCATTGTAACAGATCCGTGTAAACACGTGATTGCTATGTTGATCAATATTGGTCTGAAGATCTGACAATCTTTGACATTGTTTGAATGCAGAAATTTTCGGGAAAGTGTCTAATGAGTGGGAGAATGTTGATATTGGTGTTTTAGTATGTGGTCCCCAAAGTTTACAGGCAAGTGTAGCAAAGGAATGCAGGTCATACAACTTGAGGAACTCGACAAATAAAACTGTGTTTCATTTCAACAGTCATAGCTTTGATCTGTAATTAGCTAACTATAGGAGTGTCACTAGGAGCTGATGGTTCATTGTACTATATAGTCATAGGTTTATATGTATGTACATAGTTGCCTTGCTATTAATTGGCCTATTTCATGAATTGTCGTGATTATGTAAGGCTCACTAAGGCCAAATTGTCTCATGGAACCTGTACAAGTTAAATTCCATAGAGTAATTGTCGTTATGTACATTAATAACCTTTCCTGTGAACTTAATGCTTTGCTCAAAGGTCAGTTGACATTGACTGCAATCAATTACATAGACAATGACTCTAAATGATTTATTAATCCATTGCTGTAATAATATGTCCAGAGTTTTATGTCTACGAATGCTCAGCACAAGCAAAAATGTGTGTGCCACTATTGCCACATTGTATACATTTTTAATGCTGATGTATTCAACATGATTTACTGATGGTTAGGAAGTAACAAGGCATATCTTGGGTTAGTTTCTAGTGATCTAAACTTTTATGCATCTATGTTATAAAGAGTATGTTGCTTTTGTACATGTCTCGGTGCAGATGCAAGTGATGATGGTCTTCTAGGGATTTCAATAAGGATGAAGAAAAGGCAAAACAAGGCTCCTAACTTTACAATAATTCAAACTTTAAAACAAGTAATGTAAAGGAGTTGACGTGAAGAATTATCATATTCATGAAGTGCATACTTCCTAGAAAATGAATGAGAATGATCTAAGGCTTCCAAGAATAAACATGGTCATAAATTAAATATCAAAAGCTGAGAGCTCTAATCCAAGTTCGCCTAAATGGAACATAAAATCATAGTTGATTACTGTCTCAAATAGGTTAATCTTCATCTTTTCTCTGAAAGAATCAACACCATCGTTATTCTATGATTCTAGTTTTCACTTCTAAGAAAATGTTTATGTTTAGTTCCATAGCAGAAGCTTTCAGGATTTTCCATAGTAACCACCACGTGTCTTTCATTATCTTCTATCTCATCCTTCACTACTTCTCATGAAAGTGCACTATTAACTAGTGTTCTTTATCCAAAAATTAGTCCATGGCTCTTTTTGGTAGAAAAACTTTCCATTAGTAAGCCTTCTTAAGAAGTATATATATATATAATGCTATTTGAGATAGATTTCTAAAAACTTATTGTTGTCTTTTATTTCATTTATAATATATGATCTATTGCATGTTCATTTTAAAGGAAGATAGTGAGCTAAGATATGGACCTTTTAGTAAAGTCTAATACAAAATGAAAGACCAACTTGACTTTAATACTATTTGAGATAGCTTTCTACCAAAGCTTATTATTGTCTTTTATTTCACTTATATGATCGATTGGATGTTCATTTTAAAGGAAGATAGTGAGCTAAGACATGGACATTCTAGTAAAGTCTAGTACAGAACGAAAGACCAACTTCAACATGTGAGAATCGAGATGCTTAAAACATAATTCTAGAATCCCAAAGGAAAAACTAGAGTACATGATTATACTATTTAGATCTGCAGGCAAGGAAGTTTGGAGGTTCCTTCTCCCTAGTAATTTTCATTGCCAACTTTTGCCTCAAGAATTTGTAGGATTTGTTAAAAACCATCATGATGAATTCTTTTGAATTTTTCACAAGATATGATGTAACATACCTAAATACCCTCTATGCACTTTAAGGATATGGGGTACTCTTTTAACCACCCAAATTCACATTATTTTTTATTCTATTACCATATCTCATTATTATGTTATTAACTATGCACTATATGCAAGCATGACAGTATAGATTTATGCAACATAATGTAACCATTTGATTATCCATAAGACCATAAATTATAAATGTGGGCTAATATAGGCAATTAGAACTGAATAGACTAGAAATTAACTCAAACCATGACATAAACCATGATAATTCAGCACAATGAACAAGTACATTCATGAACAGTTATCTATCTAGAAATTGTCCACCAATTAGCTACAGAGAAAGGACATTCCAACCAACAATAGGCTCTCTGTTGCACTTAAACTCTCTGCAACAGAGGCCACCGCCAAGCTGAGGCTATGAATCCACAAGGGAGAACTCTTCCTATGGTTAGCTCTAACTCTCTTCTCACAGCCCAATTCCTAGGTTCACGGTGAATATTTACTCCTACAACAGTCTTAATCCACAACTCTCTTTCCCCATAGTTACCCCCTCACATCTAGGGGTAACTAGCGGAGGTTTTTTCTCCTAGGATCCATAACATAGACAACAGTACCACATACGAGATCCATGGTTCTCCACAAACAGTTAACCAATGATGCTCTCCACATTATGTTTAGCTCAATTACATTGGATGATTATGGTGCTCAACGTTACATGAGGTACCTCATTTCATTGTTTCATATTAAGTGTTAAATGTCTTATGTATTTGTTGTGAAAATAATAACCATTGGTTGAGTCGGATAATGGATCATGATGCTCTAAATTTGTATATTTTGCCTTGTTTCACCTTGGTGGTCATCATCATCTTCTAGATAAGTGTTGTCACTCTCGGGTAGGGTTGTATCACTGGGGAGATTTGAAAGGGGAAGCGTGTCCATTTCTCAATCCATGCATAACATTCTCCATCTTTCCCGATTTCCATTGCCCCTTCTTTTGGGTTGGTGGTCATATGTCACACATATAGGTTTATGCTTCATATTCCCATGAGAAGAAGGAGCTTGAATGCTCGAGGCTGATGTAACTTAATAAAAAAAAAAGAAAAGAGGAAGATGCTAAAATCAAAATGCAAAGCAAAATGAAAAAAAAAATGACAAATAATCAAAGGAAATAAAGCATGAGCAATGCCCCCTCGCTATGAGGCCATCACCCCAAGTTCTATGCAATGAATGCCTATCTAAAAAGGACTAAATGAAGTAAAGAAAAAGCCAAAAGCTAGAAAAAGTTAAATGAATAAAGAAAAAGGAAAAAAGGGGTTTGGAAAGACACAATGTCGATGAAAGGGAAACTCAATGTATAAGCGCTCCCTCATTACAAAGGCGTTCATGTGAATGAATATCTTACATAACCTCACATGACTATAACACTCATGAAGTTAACCCCAAACCATACCATCTATCATTGCACATGCTTCTTGATGGGTTTCATGGGAAATACTTCTCTTCTCGGGTACTGACACATGTAATAAGGTCTAATGATGACCCTCTCATACAGCAAGTTGTATGGATTCTATGAGTTATTGTGAAGTTTGAAGATGATGCTTAATGTGATCTACCTAATGGCATTTACATTTGACACGACTCACTTTTTATGTTGCATTGGACTTGTGGACATACACAGGATTGATGCCTACATTGGGTCACTTGTGCCCCTCTTTGGACTATGTACTTTGCATGGATATTGTTACTGCAAAATCTTTCATTATGAAAGTGTAAAAGTCCCAAGCAACTGGATGATAGATTTGGGTAACTAGAGTGTTGGCCACTATCACCTCACCAACTCCCCTCTACTCTTTAGGCTGGCTCTCCTCCGGTTCAAGGGAGGCTAGCCTAAAAAGGATTGCTAGAATTGTAAGTCAATGGAGTGCAAAAGGTGATTTAGAGAGTTAATTCCAGCAATGGAATGGAAACTAGTGTCTTATCAATGGGCGATGGAGTCAAACAAGGCGTCAAATGGGAGGCTGTCATAAAAGTGGAAAAAGGACAATATGGTTGAAAAATACAAATTGTATCAACTCCTTCCTTGTTGCCCTAAATTGCAAAGATGTGGCTAGGAAAGTTACATATATAGACAACATCCAACACATAAGGAGATTGCAACTATAAGGAATCATGTTAATGTGCATTCATCCATACATAGAGAAAAAAATACATTCATAAACAAAATTCCAATGATAACCTCAAGTGAAAATGAGAATATACCACGTTCTTACTCCTTAAGCATATGTCGAAAGCAATCCCAACAACACATAAACAGTAATAAAAGTATGAAAAACAACATCACCCACAAGACAACTGTGTAGCGCCTCCAAAATATTGCATTAAATTCCAAAGGAGGAAGTCCTCCCAAATCCCACCATGCTTAAGAAGTGAGGGACCTGCTCTTTAAGTAGAGTTTCTAGCTCACTTCATACAAATTAAAAAAATAATAATAATAATAATAATAATAATTCCTTTATTATAGAAAGTGTCGGAAAGTGCTTGAAGTATAGAGCTCCCCGATGTGGTTAAGTGACTTTGATACATACAATATTAAAGGCAGCTTGCAAATCGCACCATAATAAAAGAAATGGCTGAGTACGGCACCCCTGTTCATGGCAAAAGATGACCCCACTGCTGCTCAGTATAATGCTAAGCTGGAAAATAACCAGGAAAGAGAGCCCACAACCCTTATGAAGCAATGTGCGTCCCCATGTTCCAACTCGTGGCTGATATGGTAGCAGCCCCATGCATCTGCACCATCTCGGATCTTCGCGGCTCAATGTTCACACTACCTCGGTCAGCTGGAAAAAAATCTATGCACTCATTCCATGATGAATGAAGGCGCACGACTGTATAACCAAGTACAGTTGGAAATGACTCATTTCATAAGTCGAAAAAGGGATCCACTAAAATGAAGGCTCCGTCCAAACGTACATTCGACTTGATTTGGCAGCAAGACGGCTCCACAGAATTGCCCTGTTGCAGTCTTATGAACATGCCGCTGATTGGTTGAGGCGGCCCCGGTTCATGTCCAAAACAATGTGTGAGCGGCTTGATGCAAGGATATGCCATCGATTCCATATCCTTCATCTTGGATAAAATCGCATAGAGAGAACCCRTGGATTTATGTGTGACGGCCACCCTTTGAACATATAACATTTTGAAATTTCTAACAGGAGAGAGCACCCTTTATATAATATTATGATATATCTTTAGATTATTGATTATTGGCTACATTTGCAAGTGGGATGCTGCTCTATGAGGAACTCGGTTCATGACATTTCATATATTGTGCAAACGGCCCTCTTCACATGTTTTTTTAAGTCGACATGGCTAGCAATGGTAGGAAGCGGTTCCTTAAAGTTTAAAATGAGACAAAAGCTCACAATAAAAAGTGATTTTCCACCTCCACATATGTGCCCTTTAAAGCACATGGGTACATGTATGAGGGGACGGCTCCATGTCTTATCATTACTTTGGTCATGATAACATGGGGTGGGCATATGTATATTAAACTTAAACCTCCTTTCCTAAAATAATACAAAATTATTTATATATATATATATATATATATATATATATAAATAATACAAAATTATATATATATATATATATATATATATATATATATATATATATGCAAGGGGACACTTTATAAAGTATGTAACATGGGAATATAAATAGATATTTCTATTAAAAGAAATTTTAAAATTTTATCAAATTAAAGTTATAATAAAAGGGGCATGTATTAGTGATGGGTTAGGCTAATCATGACCAACATAATCATCTACTAATGATATATCATAGCACCAAAAAGCATCGCACACTTGTCAACCAAGGAACCGAGTGAAACCACCAACTCCTAACCCCAAAACTCCAGTAACTAAGATATGTTATCATGAAGAGAAAACAAGGTACCACCCATAAGCCACTTCTCATCCCCACAGTACCAGACACCTCCACCAACATCCCAACCTTTTAAAGGCTAGGATCAAGATATCAACCTGCCAAAATCAGACTCATGCGATCAAGAACCACATGTGCAATCCTATGCATTATATGTGGTAACAGATATGACATCGATATGAGCCTTGGTCCTTTAGAGGACGTTGAGGAGGCCACCTACATGCTTGAGGGAGGTTGTTCCACTTATTATGGAGGTTGTTGGGATTTGAGAATGTCACATCTTGTACAAAGGACTTAGCACCTTTTGGGAGGACGTGGCACCTTTTTTAGGGGACGTTGCACCTTTTGGAGATGTTTTGGCACTTGGAGGATGGAACTTTGCACCCTTTGGAGGGATTGTTTCACTTGGGAGCCCCTGCAATGACTTTTCACATCATTTGAGTGAGCCATCCACTCTTGGAGACCACACGTGCCACATGTGTGACTTTGAGCATGCATTTATGGAGGACATCTTACCTTTTGAGCATTTTACTTCATCTTGGAAGAATCTCTGGGAGTGTTTTGACTCATCCACTCTTGTATCATGGACATTTTATGTATTATGACCTTATCTCTAGGGCTTGTAAAGAGATAAAGGAATTTTTATATTTTCTTAGCGTTTAAGCAAGGAAAATAATGTTATTTTAATCAAAAGGGTTCTAGATCTCTCATATAAATAGAGAAGCACTTCTCATTTGTGATTCATTGCTAGAACTTGTGGAGAAAATTACTTGTCTACCTCTTCTCTTCTACATTTGCTATAGATGGATAACTAGAGCGACTTCTTTAGGATGATGTCTTGTGGTTTTTTTTTCAAATTTCATGGATACTTTTGGCTAGGGTTTTGAAGATGAATCAATTTCTTGAGTAAGTGGTCTCACTTGATCTATTGGATGTTGTTTGTGGATGATTTTAAATGTAGTTGTACTTCTTCAGTGGTGGTGATGCACCCTCTTTGTGTCTTTCTTAAACAAGTCCCTTCTTCATAACTCTTGGAAGATTACTAGTAGAGTATCTTCCCTTGCACTATCTCGAAGTTTGTAAGGCACTAGGTGGATCTTCTAGGGGTTGTAGTGGACAACCCTAGATATCACCCTAGATCTACTTACATCCTTTCAAGGAAGTCCTTAGTTGACCCCATATGCCAAAAAAAATAGTAGGCACTGGTCTTCTCCCATCTAGTCAATCATAAATTCAAAAATTCAAATTGTGTTTATGTTTTAGGGTACATTTAGGGTTTTCTAATAGCTTGTATTAATTTCAAACCATCATAAATCCTAAATGTCTTGATTTGTGTCCATGTGTTTGCCCATAAAAATCATTTTATTGCATGAATTATCCTTGTTACTTCATGTTCCTATAAAATTAGGACTAAACATCTAGTCTTTATTGGTTATTATATGTCTTTAAATTTTCAGATTTCAAAAGTTGTACAAACCCTAGATCTATCCATTATTTAGCCCTAGTTTTCTGCGTGTTTAAAGGGCTAGAGTTGACTACTATTATAACTTGTTCATTGCTATAATTTTTATATTTTATACAAGTTTTATAACAGCCACAAGTAACTTTCTGATTTGTGATATTTGGGGATCATTTTGCATTGAATAATAACTTGATAAACCCCCTAAACCAACCTTAAAATACATTGAACCCAAATCTAGAATTTACTTTGAGTAACCACCTAATCAATAACTTGCTTGATATAATTAGTTGGTGGTAAATTGGGTAGCTACATAGGAGACCTTTGACTTGATTTTGTCTTTCCTTAGGAACCTTAGAGGCTACTAGGGAAGCCTCCCTTGTGCCGGATCCATCCTTCACTAAAACAAGGGAAGATGTTTCCTAGGTGACACTGCCAACACTTCTAATGTTCCACTCATTTTGTATTTTGTGAAGGCTTTGCATTAAGGTGCAAGATTGTGTGATAACACCCATCAACCTGCACAACCCGAGGAATGGGATCCCCTTTTCTACTTAGTAGTGCCTCGGGTTATCCCGTTTTCCTTTAGGGCTCAAGCATGGGCTAGCCAGGAAATCTCACTACTGGGATTCCAAAGAATTATTAGTTGTAGTGGATTTCCTTAATGAAAACCATTATCATTTTGTAAACCACAATTCTCTCATAATTCATGGCTATAGTTTTCCATAGTTCGATTATAGTATGCTCACAATAATTCACTCAAGGATAACTCTCTTGATTTCCCCCAACAAATGATAGTTTGCAAGGTAATTCAAATTCTTTATAGTTTGAATTTTGTTAATTCAAACAACACCCCTAAACATTTTAACTCTTCTCCTCCAAACCTTCACATTGAATGATAGTTTGCTTGCATGGAAAAAAAGTATAACTTAAATTTGCATGGCACGAAGGGGCCATGTGTCCTTACAAAGACCCATATACCTCCTTCATGCACTAACCCTCAAGGCTTAATTAAAACAATGATTAATTAATAATCAAGGGACATATTAAAGGTTGCAAGGACTTTGGGTTAAGTTACTTTCTAAGGTCCTTTCCCTTATCCTACTTAAGCCCCCTTGAATTTCCCCTCTCGTGGAATCATAGCCCGCCATTCTTTTGTCATCTTTTGTAGCTAGTGATGCATTTTTTATTATCATTCAATGTACAATCTTAAATATCACATCATTTAGCTTTTAGTCATTCATCATATACATACAAAATATTGAATTGGGGTCCAAAATAAGGTATTACATTATCCTCCCCCTAGATTTTGCATCATCCTTAGTGCACATCATTATTATATACAATAACAACAACTTTTACATAAAAAAAAATCAAAATAAATGTGGATATCCCTCTCACATAGTATCTCCAGCTCTCATGTTTCTTCTTCATTCTTCAGTTGTATCTGCAATGCCATCTACTTCTTTGCAAATTTGCATGGTTGTTGGCTATCTTGTACACAATGCATTTGCATTGGCTTTGGTCTTCGAATATCAAATTATCAAGAGAAACATTGTTAGAGTCATTTTTATGCAACAATTGTTCTCTCCACATGGATTTTCAACCCACAATATAAGAAAGTATATTCATAACACAAAATAAGTATGAAATTTTAACCAAATACTTATTTGTAGGTATATTATTTTCTTCACAAGGTTTCCATATGCAAGATTTAAACTTGTTATCGCTCAAATTGTAGTTATGATAAAATCCATGATTGACATGGTACAACTCAAGGGGCAATTGTTAGGATGGTCACCACTATCACCTCATTAACCTATCCTCTTCGCTTTAGGTCGACTCTCGGCTAGCTCAAGGGGGGTATCCCTAGTAGGATTACTAAGACCAAGCAATGAGGCACAAGGTGACATTGAGAGTAGCGATAGTAAAAATACTTTTGGGTTTTTTAAGGTTTTATAATAGGTGATGGAAGGAAGTAGAGATCATTGCCAAATCCCACAAGGGAAATGGAGTCAAGGTGAATCAAATGGCCTATGAGGTCAAGAAAAAACCCTCTTAAGAATTGGCTTATTCCATTCAAGGATTAGGGCTTATGGATTAGAACCAAAAGGAAGAATAATTCTTCACCCAGTCAAGATTAATAATGGACATCAAGGTATACAACAAGGGAAATTTATTTGAAAAACCTTCACGAACAAGAACAATTATGGCTTGACAAATTTACTTGATACTTTTCCTAGGGATCCATAAGGAATAACAAAGTATTGCACCAAATAATCACCAAACCAACAAAGGAAGAAGGAAGGAAAAGCCTGAGAACATCTTCCTTCCAAGTGGTAAACTTACCTCTCAAATGGATTGATCGTGAAGGCTTGTAGAAGACTTGATCCCTTTACACAACCATATGCTCCAAGAAAGATGTGTCAATTACGCTCCAAGGAGTGAAAGCTCCAAAAATCCAACCATGAGTGATAGTGAGGAAGGGAACCTCTTTATATAGAGTGTTGTTCATCTTATTTTACAATAAACTAACAATATCTCATGTGAGATCCTTAGATCTAGCCTAGGGAGGGATAAAATCTGATTTTCCTCCAACTATCTAGTCAAAATACATTAAAAAAAATGGGGTGGTCAAGCCACATGTATAATAATCCAAGTGAAATAGACCTAAGAGAGTGGGATGCCTCCATCTAAAAGGGAAGAAGATGAGACAAAGGTGCAACATCTAGCCTCCAAAGGCCTCCAAGTGGATAGATCCATGACCAACTCCTCAAAGTAGGAAATGAAAGCCTATTAGATCTATTCCAAGGTGGATGTGTAGCTCTCCAAGGGTGGATGGTCCCCAATAGTTGCATAAATACACAGACCATGTGGCCTCAAGAGCCAAGGCGTTATTCACCATGGGAACATATCAACAATGAGCTCCCTAATAAACAAAATTGTCAAGCAAAAGATGTGGGGCATTCCTCCACTAGTGGTTAAAATCGTGGCAAAAAAATTTCCATGGCATATTTTAAAGGAACCATAACTATGTCAATTTTTTCCTGATTTTCTATTATGATGACATTTTGGAAATCCTCCAGTCATTTTGTGTCTAATGGCATTGATTGGGTATAATTATGGGCACTATGTCAAAAGGTAATTTCTCCTGAAGTTAGGTCTGCCTCAAAATATGCAATGAAACCCTAGATCTAGGGTTTGGAACTTCCTAGATCTTTCTCCAAGGTGAGATGCCCCATCAATGAGCATGATAAAAAGTGAAAAGTACCTCCAAAGTGGATATCATCCTCAAATCAAGAAATTGGATCCATGATACAAGGCCTCAACATGTGGAGTGTGAACAACACTCAACCATCTCCATGAAACGAAGGGACAACCCCCTTAACATTAGCTTCAATGTTCATATGTGAAGTCTCCAATGTTTAACCTCCTCCTCAAATCATGCTAACCATATGTTGAAGTCAAGGGAAGTCCAAGAAGTTCCACACGTGCCAAATATGAGTCTCAATAGCTAAGTAATAAATTCTCCAAAGGTGGACATTCTCTCAAATTAGGTGACATGTGCCTCAAAATATGCAAACAAGGTGAGAGATCCAAAATTTAGGATGTGGCATGGCATGAGAATTCCTGGTACATGTAAAATAGCTCAAAATACCTTGGGAACCATGAACTACCTTGAGATATGTGAATATGCTTTAGGAAATGTGAACAACCTTGGGAACTGTGAAGACACTCAAAACCAAGAAGAAGCCAATTTCTTAAGAAAAGCCATATCATATGATCCATCAACATGTCATCAAACCCTCTAGCTCATCATAATCCATGAAGTCAAATAAGTTCCCCAAATATCTAAGGCTCTTAGTGATGAAAATCACTAGGGTAGTGAAGAAATTCAATAGGATTACCCCTATGTCAAAATAAGGGGTAACACAACTCATAGTCCTTCCTAACACACCCTCCTTGATTTCAACCATCATGTCACATGAATCTCTCACTGTAGATTCATTTAAGCTTCGTCTTTCTTTCCGCACTCGCCCTTTCAGACTCAAGCATCCCCTTCTCTGCCAAACAGTCCCTCGAGTGATCCATCTTGGCAAGGTTTTCACATGCAAGAAGAACACCAACTTACTATTAGACATCCACTGGTAGTCTCTGGTCAATTGATAACTTGTAGCAATCATAGGGTTCCAATGTCATCACAATGGTCTTCTTTCTAGGTTTCTCATCTTTCAACATTCATCATTTTCCATAACTTTGTTCTCCTGACAAATCTTTCATATATTCCATCCAAATATGACTACTTTGGCATACCATTCTTTCATTGCAACATCACAACAACTGTTGAAATGATCTCAAAACTCATGAATTTATCAATAATTCCATTATTTCAACTATGATTGTATTAATTGCAATGAAAGATAATACAAGCATGTATTCACACAATGCATTCAAACATATATGCCAATATGTATGTGTGCATAACCATAACTTGCACACTTATATAATTCATTTATGCGCATCTACTCAATGCATCCTTGCATTCATTCAAAAATACCATATTCCTATATCATATATTTCACCATGATGAGTTGGAAAGTCTAGCCAATGCTTCAACACATCATTCAGCCACCTCCCCAATACTTGTTCTACCATTTGGACAACTTCTTCTTTAGCCTAACACAACACTAGGAATATGTCCTTTCTCTATTAAACAATCCCTTAGGGGTACTAGAAGACATGTCCTTTATTTTTTGTATAGATCCTCAGGAAACCCTTTTCCTCTAAAGGTGTTCTCGGTGTTGGAAAAAATGTTATAGCTTAGGACACCAACACAAGTAGGGATACCATTGGACATATGTGCAGCACTATATCCTTTCCATACCCAACATCGATATGGACTCACACATAACTATTTCACATGGCATTTTAATCTCACAACATGATCATAAGCCTTGAATTCCCTTGGTTATTAGTTCATAACAGGTACACATGCCAGAGCATTTTATCTCATATGAATGCAGTTAAAATATTATACAAATTTTATATGTCTAAGGCATCCTACTTTACCACACCGAATGGAATATCATTCATATAAATGCATTCAAGTCACACAAACATATCAATCTATGTTATCAAAACCCAACTGAAGGAATTATTACATAAATTCCCTTTGGTATCTATGCAACATAAGCATATTTACTCCATACATGCATGGTTGTCATCATCATCTTTGATGTTACCTGATCAATTGTTGTCTTATGGAGGCTTATATAGTCCTTTCACCTGTTAATATTTTGGTAGATGCGAGAGGAAATTTCCTCTAGACAACCTTTCTTAGAAGAGAAGAATATTATGGAAGTCTAGGAAGACCATTGAACAATGAAAGAATACCCCAGAAGACAAGTCGACCCACAAGGAAAATAATAACGTGAAAATAAGATCCCCAGAGAAGAAGTCGACCCAACTAGGTGACTTGAAAACTATAAATAAGGGAGACGTCTAGCTCATTTGGATACACTCACACTCACTCTCTCATGAAGAAGAAGGCACGAGTCTAAGGAGGAGGAGAATAAGACATAGTGCAGTGGTATCTAAGGTTCTTGGTTATTCTTGGTGGTGGCTTTCTCTTGTGCACTATCTCTATAAGGAGGTGCACTCTAGTTGTATGGTGCTATTGTTGTAGCTAGGAGCACTAGCGTGTATGCTATCCTAGTGTTAGGGTTTATTTCTTGTTTGTTTCTCTTGAGAGTTGGTGTATGGTTGGACTATTGTGGACAAAATCTATCTAAGAAAGGTTGTTGGGTTTTCCCCCCATTTGGGGTTTTCCTAGGATAAATCTCTTGTGTACTCTTGTCCATTGTTTATGTTTTTATTATTGTTCAGTCTATGATATAAATGTTAATGTTAAATGAATAAAATAACACTAGTAAAACTATTTCTCTACAAGTAAAGAAAATCTAACATGGTTTCAGAGTTGGTTACCTTCAAGACAATTTAACAGTTGGGAGGAAGATCTTAAAAACTGCAGCTGCAATATTTTATTTGTCAAGCTCATTGAGCACTAGTTCCAGGACATTGGGACTAAAACCATGACAAATCAGTTCACCCTACCCTAGCACACCCACTGCAACACTCTGTTTCTGGTTTCGATGAAAGTCAGAAAATGGAAATTTCTCAGTCCTAGGGTTTTTTCCAGTGAAAATGTCTACCAGTATGAGAATTGAATATAGATTGGATGGAGCAGATAAATTCAGATCCTGGAAGCATAGGGTACTCCTCATTCTAGAATAGAATGAACTATTGGATCATGTTAAGAATGTGCTTTCAGAACCCAAAGAAGAAGAATCCAACACAAGGTTCAAAAGGAATGAAGTTAAGGCCAAGAGAATCTTGACAGACTCGATCAAGGATCATCTGATACCAAATGTATCAGAACTAAATAAATCGAAGGAAATGTTTGATGCCCTAACCGAACTCTATGAAATAAATAATACCAGTCAAAAGCTTACACTAAGGCATCAACTCAGAAACATAACAATGAACAAGTCGGAGACAATCTCCAACTATTTCATGAGGATCTCGTAGATCAAAGACCAATTAGAAGCAATTGGAGACTCCATAGATGACACTGAAATTGTTACCATCACACTCAATGGATTCCCTTCCTCTTGGGACCCATTTGTCCATGGAATTTGCGCAAGAAGGAAATTGCCCAAATTTGACAAGTTATGGTCATATTGCATCCAAGAGGAATCTATAATATAATCCAAATCATAGAAAATGAATGACGATGAAAATCAAGCCCTTGTTGCTCATATGAAGAAGAGAAAAGAAAGGGAAGATGTCAGTCCAAATAAATCAAAGAAACCCCACTACAAGAAAGATACGTCAAGGATAAAATGCTACAGCTACAATAAGATGGGACATTATGCATCTCAATGTCCTCATATACATGAAAAGGGAAAGAAGAAGCATCATGCACATGCAATAGATACCGAAAATCACAAGGCGAAGGATGAATAATTTGTATTTGTCTCAACACTCACAGGGAATATCACTTAAGGAAGTGATACTTGGCTTATAGACAGCGGTGCTTCCAAGCACATGACCAGATTCAAAAATTATCTTTCAAATCTAACAGAAAATGAATTATCCCTCAAGTGGAGCTTGGAGACAAGTCCAAGCATGCAATCAAAGGAGTTGGAGAAGCCTCCTTGCAACTTGATTCAGGTAAACCTATTTCCATTAAAGTTGTTCTATTTGTACAAGGCTTAAAGAAGAATCTTTTGTCTATTTTCAATTTAGAAGATAAAGGTTTTAGGGTAGCTTTTGTGGATGGCTAAGTATTTATATGGCCCAAGAATTCAAAAACTGATAAAGCTACCATGATTGGTGTCTGAGAGGGAGGACTATATAAACTGAAGGGACACTAAGAACAAGCCCTTGTACACAATAGTGTGAGCTCAAGTGAGCTATGGCACTAGAGACTTGCTCACATAAATTATAGAGCACTACTAGTATTGAGCAAGATGGATATAGGTCTACCAGACATCCAGGTAGAACGTGATGGAGTATGAAAAGGTTGCACACTCGGTAAGAATAGCAAGGGAAGCTTTACTAGAAATGACAGTAGATCCAAAGGGATCTTGAACATATACACTCCAATGTATGTGGATAGATGATGGTGCCATCTTTATGGAAATTTGTATACTATGTCTTATTCATAGATGACTATTCACGAAAGACATGGATACACTTCTTGAAAGAAAAAGACAAAGTCCTCAACAAGTTTCAAGAATTCAAGGATTTAGTTGAGAATCTCTCTAAAAAGAATATTAAGGTTCTAAGATATGACAATGAAGGTGAGTACACCTCAGATGAGTTCAAATACTTTTGCAGAGAAGCAAGAATTAAGGAGTTGACAACTCCCTACAACCCTCAACATAATGGGGTTGCAGAGAGAAAGAAAAGATTGATTGTTGAAGCAGCTAAAGTAATGATCCATGAACAGAGTATACCCATGCACCTATGGGCAGAAGCATCCAATACAATTGTGTATGTCAAAAATAGAAGTCCTCGGAAGATATTGGGGAACAAGATACCTGAAGAGGTGTTCACTGGAAAGAAACCAGAGGCCAACCACTTGAAGATATTTGGTTGTCCAATGTACATTTATGTTCCCAAGGAAAAGAGAACGAAGTTGGAGTATTCAGGAAGGAAGGGAGTCTTCGTTGGATACAATGATACTTTGAAGGCCTATAGGATATACATTCTCGGGCAGAGACAGATTGAGATTAGACAGGATGTGATTTTTGATGAAGATGAAGCCTTCAAAATATCAAGGGAGTCTCACAAGGATGAGGACCGAGAGGAGCAAGAGGCTCCAAGGGATGTAATCATGGTTGACTCTACTCCAAAGAAACCCATTCCAGAAGAACATAATGAGATGGTAGAGTCAAAGAGGCCTGTAGATCCACCTAGAGAAGTTGTAGTTACCAGGAAGAGGTCAACTTGGCTCCAGAACACTTTGTAGGAAGATGAAGGATACGTAGCTCCCAAAGGCTCTTTTAGAGAGAGAAATAGACCACACAATTTTTCCAGCTATGTGGCGCTGATTAGCATAATCATTGATTCAAAACCTTCCACCTTTGAAGAACCTGTGGAGAAGAAGGAATGGAAGGATGCCATGATGGAGGAATACCAGTCCATCCTGAAGAATGATGTGTGGGAAGTGGTTTCGATACCAGAAGGGAAGTTAGTGGTAACTTCCAAATGGATCTACAAGATCAAGCATGTTCCAGGCGTCAGCATAGAGTGTAGAAACTTCAATACAAACTATGTATTGCCTGCATTTTACTGATCTAACAATTATATGCCATTGTTAAATACAAAATCACTTCTACAAAAATTCTTGTGGAATTCAAAACACAATCGCCAATTGCATTAACAGGAAGAAAGATCAATCACACATAACACAGATGTTTTTACAGGGAAAGCATAAAGCTAAAAACCCTATTATCATATATTATGTTTATATCATGGATCATGAAACAATCTCATACAAAACTCTAATCCAAGAACTCTCAGTACAATATACAATCGTCTCACACTGTCATGCAAAAATTTACACATTCATGTGCCAATTTACTTCTCCCAGACAACCTGCCTCCTCTGCGTAATCCCTGCTAATGGAAAACCTGCAAATGAATTTGAATTCCTCTTGCCTAGGCTGCACATTCCTCATGGGCACATCCACTGTGTGTGTGATTGCATGAGTGCACTCACTCAAATCACAACTAATAGCCAAACTGTCCCTTTCGCCTATTATCTTAACTAGGTCTCTACTGGATCTGACATGCATGTTGTTAACAGTGGTAAATCTTTAGTTGCATGTGAGACCACTGATTGTGAATTAATTCACTGATCTCTCACTATTGTAAGTTTAGTTACAACTAGTACAACTGAGCTTAACTCACTTAACTGAGTTAAACTACTTCATAACTCACATAACTACACATCCAACTCTGTTACAACTTCAAATCACTCAGTTACAATTAATTCGACTTGGATGTCCCACCAGTCAACCTTTGAACTCAAATTTCCTATAGCTAACTAATTTTCCATTT
>JZKD02S1673597.1:700869-718641 GCA_000966675.3 Picea glauca | reverse complement strand
TACTAGTTCCATTAATGTGTCAAATAATCTTGTATTTCACTCCAAGACCAAACATATACCCATCAAGTATCACTTCTTGAGGGAACAGGTAATAAACATTGTTGTTTCTTTGCATTATATTCCATCCAAAGATCAGATTGATGATATCTTCACTAAACTGCTTGCAAGATCTCAGTTTGAATATCTGCGCCAGAAGTTGGGCGTGACCCTGTTATCAAGCTAAATAGTCTATCTGATCAGGGGGAGAGTGCTCCTAGTATATCTGATCAAGGGGAGCACAAAGTCACTCTCTTTTTTCTTTGACATTGATGTCAAAGGGGGAGCACAAAGTCACTCTCTTTTTTCTTTGACATTGATGTCAAAGGGGGAGAAAAAGGTGTGGTCTGGATGCTGCAGTTGGAGGTCTAAGCATAATAGTGCAACATTTCAGGGTTGCATCAATGCCAAAGGGGGAGATTGTTGGCATGTTTACAGGAAGAGTGTGCTTGTCATTGATGGCAAGAACATGAATGACGATGGCATATTGGCAGCAAGGAGAACTTGTTTCAAGTTCGTAAGCTTAGGAGGTCGAGCACAGAGCGTGCCAGGCTGAGGTGGGCACCAGAAGTCTTTTGGGAAGATGCAGAAGGGCCAAGTCCCTTAGAGACTGAACACGTTTGAGAAGCTAAGAAGAGATAGTGAAAAGAGTGCACAAGATTCAAACTTATTCCAAGTCCCGAAGCTCAGGAGGAATAGTGCAGAGTTGCATGCAGAGCGTAAGTGTGCACCAAGGCCAAGGTTAACTTCATTGACAAAGTTCAGGAGAGATAGCATTTCCAGAAACACAGATGAGACCCAAAGTCATCAGGACTCGTAGAAGGATCAAAGGTCGAGGCCTTTAACACTTAGAAATTCTTCCAAGATCACGAGGTAAATCCTAACCATCCATCAAGAGAGGACACGTGGAGATAGATCAACATTTCACTGACTTGCAGATCGAGAAATCAGAGATAGGAGAAGCGAGAATTCGCGAAGTCCGAGTTCGCGATTTGATCTCAACCGTTGGTTGGAAGGAGAGATATGGATCGTCGATTTGACATAAGAAGAGTTTGAGGGTTTAGAGTTTGGGAGAATAGGGGTAGCTAACCTTCAGAGATGCGAAGCCCCAAAGTGCTTATTAGTTGGGCCCGGGTCATAGCCCAACGTCATAGTCGAAGGGGCTTAGAAGGACGAGCTAGCGGCTAGAGGATTTGCCAATTTGGAAATCGAGAATCGAGAGTTGAGAGTATCAGGTTAGCCGAATACCTGAAGTTGCGAGTCGTGAAGCGCCTTTTGGTTAGGCCTGTGGTCACAACTAGTGGTCACGTGGAGAGGAAGGGGCTTAGCCAGAAAATCTGGCACCCACTGTGAAGTTTTCTCATGAAGGGAAAAGGCGCCAAAGGGATGATTGCCCTGAGGTTCTCTTTGTAACTGCCAGAACAAACTGATTTTATCTGCCAGAGAATTCGAAAAGATTTAGGGTGATCGCTAGAGGAGCTGAAGAGTCTCGAGGTAACTTCCAATGGAATGAGGACTCATCATAGAGACAATTGACAGATGGAAAAGTGTCGAAGACTGTAAGTGCCAGAGAAGCCAAAGAATCTTAGGGTAATGGCCACTGATGATGAACAGTCTCAAGATAATGACCAATGATGAAGAACAAACTCAACATGATCACAAGAGAAGACAAAGAGCTGGAAGATGATCAACCAGAGGTCTTGGAGTGACAAAAAGATGCAGAACAATGAAGAGAGTGTGCACTTTCGAATGCTATGAATGTGGGTAGAAGAAGACCGAGTGTATAATCTGAAGTGAGATCAGAGGCACAACGTATAGCATGCAGAGGCAACACAGAGCATAAAAGGAAGAAGAGAAGTTGAACATAGAGTAGTGGTGCGTAGGAGGAGAAAGAGAAGAGCATAGAAACAGAACTAAGCATAGAAGTTGAAAGAGGCATAGGAGACATGGAGCTGTAACAGACCATATTAGAGACAGAGCAAGTAAGTAAATTTTTGTAAGATTCAATTAGGATGGTAGGGTGGTGCTAGGGAGGATTGCAGTCCTCTATATTCTAGTTGGTGCTAGAAGATATTCTGGGAGTTGGTGCTTCCATCTAGTGGGTGCTAGAGAAACCTGGGAGTTGGTGCTAGAGAAATCTGAGAGTTGGTGCTCTCTACAATTTGTAGCTTTCTATCAGAGGCTGTAGCCTCATATTTGAGTTGGAGCTCAAAGACTGTGATGTACATGAAATTTGGAGCTTGATTGACATCCTAAGAAGAAGAGGTTTTCACCCTTTATGGGTTTCCTCATGAAAATCAGTGTCTCTGTGTATTATGTGTGATTGATCAAATATTGTATATCTATGCATGTTAAGTTATCAACAACACATTAAATAATAATCACAAAAGAATCAGAAAATAACAAGAAAAGTTTCAAGCTTATATACATAACCAATTCACCCCCCCCCCCTTTCAATTATATTTCCAACAACGATGTCATATTTTTCAAATGTCCAAAGGACACTCACATAACACAAGGTTATATATGCCACTACCAGTTCCCACAGGTCCATGGACATATCTGAGCATGGATTTGTGTTGGGGCTCCCAAACACACAATGAGGTAATGATTCTATTTGTGTGGTTGTTGATAGGTTATCTAAAATGGCTCATTTCATTGCTTGCAAAAAAATGAGTGATGCATCGTGGGTGGCATATTTTTTTTTCTAGAGGTTGTTAGATTGCATGGGGTTCCAAAAAATATTACCTCTGATAGAGATACTCGGTTCTTGGGTAATTTTTGGAGGACTTTATGGAAGAAAACGAGAACTTAATTACAGTTCAACAATGCTTATCACCCCCAAACAGATGGGCAAACCGAGGTGGTAAATCGGAGTTTGGGAAACCTATTATGGATCATTGTTGGAGAGAAGCCCAAGCGATGAGATTTGGATTTACCTCAAGCAAAATTTGCCTACAATAGTTCAATGAATAGATCTATAGGTAAATCTTCATTTCAGGTTGTTTATGGTAGAAACCCTATGGGTGTCCTAGATTTGGTGCAACTACCACTTGGGGATAGGATTAGTGATGATGGGGAAGCATTTTCAGAACACATTCAACAATTGCAACAACAAGTGAGACCAAAATTGCAGGCCAGTAATGAACAATTTTTTTTTATCAAATATGCTCACGGATGATACTAGGTATTCAATGAAGGTGATTTTGTGATGTTTTATTTACGGAAGGAGCGGTTTCCTTGAGGAACCTACCAAAAATTGAAGTATAAGAAAATTGGTCCATGCAAGATTCTCAAGAAAATCAACGACAATGCTTATAAGGTCGATTTACCAGCTGACCTCGATATCTCCCCTATTTTTAACATTTATGATTTGTATATCTTCCATGGGGACGATCTGGGTGATGACAGTGAGGCAGAGATGGATTGGCAACATGCCATTCAAAAAAGAAAAAGGAAAATATTGCACATGTTTTATATAAGAAGACCCTTCATACTCGACAAGGCCAATACAATTGATATCTGGTTCAATGGGAAAGCGTAGCACCAACAAAGAGTAAGTGGATTACAGAGGGTGACTTACTGAACCCAGATCCCATTAAATGACAACAATTTGAAGACAGTAACTTGCAGGAGTTGCGTTCTTTTCAACCAGAGGAGAATGATGCAGGGATTTTTTGGGGATTTTTCGAGGGTCATAACTTTTGACTCAGTTATCCGTTTGGGCTGAAATTTTACAAAGAATTGCGTCTCGAAGATTTTACTGTTGTGCTTTGGACATTTTTTCGACACTTTTTCAAGGCCAAATTCTTTCATATTAGGCCTCAAATTGGGGTTTTAGTGTTTTTGCGGGAATTTTTAAGTTTTCAATTATTAGTTATCTCTTAGTTTATGAGCCTAATCAGAAAAGCGAGTTGAAAAATACTCTCACACTATTTATTTCTTAGTTACTGGTCAGTTTTAGATTCATGAGAGAATTTTCTAAATTTGGTTGTTTTTCTAAAAAATAGTTGTTTTTCTAAAATTAGTTGTTTTCAAAAATCCCTGATACTAGTTATAAGGGGTTGAACTTCGATTGTAATTGTTGTGACAGATATTAAATTCGACTATGCTGACCAAGGTACCTAACAGTGAATTATGGGTACAATGATGGAGTATTTTCATGATCCTATGACCACACATGGATGTAATGGGCTGGAGGAACATACCTCAACTTCCAAAAAGAGTGATGTGGGAGTAAACACTGAAAGCTTAGGAAAACTAGACAAAGGGTATTTGCAGTATGGGTGCTCACATTATTAATGGAGATGCCGTATTAGAGCGCCATGTTGCAATGAGGTCTTTGATTGTAGACATTGTCATAATAAAGCAAAGAATTTTGTCAATGTCGATCCCGAACAGAGACATGATGTCCCTCGCCATAAAGTCCAAAGGGTCATCTGTTCACTTTGTCACACTGAGCAAGATGCTCAGCAAGTGTGTATTAACTGTGGGGTCTGCATGGGGAAGTACTTTTGCGAGACTTGCAAGTTTTTTGACGATGATATCTCAAAACAACAATACCACTGTGATGGATGTGGTATATGGGGACAGCGATAATTTCTTCCACTGCTTTAAATGAGGTTGTTGCTATTCGATTATGTTGAAGGATTGTCATCCTTGTGTAGAAAGGGCGACGCACCATAACTGTCCTGTTTGTTTTGAGTTCTTGTTCGAGTACGAGGGAAATTAATGTACTACCTTGTGGGCACACTATTCATATGGATTGTTTGAAAGAGATGCAACAACACCTACAGTTCTTTTGCCCAGTGCGCTCCAAGTCGGTTTGTGATATGTCAAAGGTGTGGGAGAAACTTGACGAAGAGGTTGCAACGACACCAATGCCGGAATCCTACCAGAATAAGAAGATCTGGATTTTATGCAATGATTGTAATGCAACTTCAGAAGTCCCGTTTCACATTGTTGCACAAAAGTGCCTAAACTGCAATTCGTATAACACCCGATAGATTAGATGATGCCATTACAACTAGTAAAAGAAATCACATTCCTACTTTCAGAAGCAACTTAACCAGTAATAGCATGCAACAAGAAAAAATTGCATGCGACCTGTCTCATCTCGAGCAATATTCTGTAGTAACAGAACAGTCAATGGAGAGATTTGTCTCTACAATTTCATCCTTCAGATGCAGTGCCGGTGGTGCTCGTGCCAGTGGTCTTCGTGCCCCTCTAAAATCAGCGACGACTCAGAAATCAGTTGGGGCTCTCAAATAGACAGGTGCTTTGAAAGGGGATTTTAGTAAATTTGCACACCAATCGAATAACTGCAACAGTCGGCCAGCTAGTCAGAGTAAACCTATTCGATCAGCAAGACCTACCGTTGAAGGCGAAGAGTTAAGTGCTTCAGAATTTGGCAGATGACAGCATGCAACGTGGTCCAGGCATTTAAAATCCTCCTTTTGATTTTGGCTTTTCCAGATATTGAGGACTATGCAAGTGTAGGTGTCGAAAAGAGAGACGAGTTTCCTGAATAATGTTAACCTTAAACAAGAACGTTTCTTGGAAAAATATGTTGATTCGAATGCTGAATCTTCGTTTCTGCGGGATATTGGCCAGAGGGTAAAGCTGGAAAGTTGATCATTGACAAGTGGACATGCAATGAGTGTGATTCGATCAAAAAGATTCATCATTGCAGTCTGCGCAAGAGGGCGGAGAGAATCGGAGCGTTGGGCAACTATAATTATTTCATTCGGGACGTGAACCATTCTGGCCTAATTGCACTGTGGCGTTCTAATTAAAAATGGTCGTTGCACCTATGCCCGGTGTCCTCAGCCGCAAATTCACTTGGAAGACACAACTTCTCCTTGTCCAAAGAAATAATCAAGACCCAGAAGATCATGAGCCCAATCTTCCCAGCTGGAGAATGTAATCCGAATCACAGCCTGTATCCTTTATTTTCGAGGATTCTTTGTCAGATGTTGGAAACAACAATCACCTACCGTGGAGTTTGGCGAAGTCCAATTATCCATGGTATGGCATTGATTTTGGTAACGGGCTGCCCACTGGCAGATACACCAATGGCCGAACCATTTGTGATATAGTTGCTGAGAACAATTATTTGCTTCCCGTCCAGGCTGATTCCTGGCAATACGCTCCCGATGATTTCATAAATTATTTTCTCTCCACATTGCGCCATCAACTCACGACGCTACGGGCGTACGCAAGTTGCTCTTCACAGGATTGGGACCCCTGGGTTGCATTCCACTCCAGCGGGTACTGACATCAGATGGTAGCTGCCAACAGAATCTGAATGAGTATGCCGTCAAGTTTAACGCGGCCGCCAAAAACCTCATCACAGATCTAAGTTCAAAGCTGCCAGCAACTAGCTTTGTCTTTGCCGATGGTTACACTTTTTTCACCAAACTTATAGAAAATCCTCAAGCTTATGGGTTCGATAATGGTGACACTCCTTGTTGCAGTTTCGGAAGATATCGTCCCACATTAAGTTGCGTGGCTGCTGCAAAGCTTTGTCCAGACCGAACCAAATATTTGTTTTGGGATGAATATCATCCCAGTGATGCTGTGAATTTAGTGATCGCATAGGGTCTTATTGATGCTCTTAAACTTAGTACTGGGAGGTCTCCTCATTCACCTGCACCATCTCCATCTCCATCTCGAGAATTCATTTTTGTACATCTCCATTCTTGAGAGTACCTTTGTATTCGTTCTGTTCATATAGAGCAGATATTTGAAAAATTGGCATCGGCTACCCATGTGAGAGAAAAAGGTAATTGCCTTCTATGTTTGTAACTGCAGAACATCTAGCAGTCGCCAGTCCAGAAGACAAAACGTTTCAGATTCTTGGAACATTAAGATTTTTTATTTTTCCTTTTAAAAAGACTGATGTAGTTAACAGAAAGAGGGGGGGGTGGGGAGGAGAGGCGCATGAGCACAAGACTGGAAAAAACTTCTTTCGAAGAGAGTTTCATTGTAATGACTGAGTTTTTTGTAACCCAGACTGGAGTAATAAAGATGATTTTTGCTTGCGACTGTGAGATTCATCACAGTCGATTTCTTTCAGCATGTTTTTCTTCTCTTTCAGATGTGTTAAAACTGTTCGGATTTCATTTATTTGTTTCCTTACTCGCAGCTGAAATTGTTTTACCATAGCTTTATGTCTTCCTTAACCCATGATGACTGCATTACGTTTTGTTTTCCTCTAACCGATGTGCTTCGTTATACTTTAGTACGACCACTACTATAACGAAGGGATTTGGGTTTTCTGCGATTGTTTATTGCCTTTCCGCTATCAGCTATGTAAGACCAATCTACATTTCCAGAACTCTACATGTATCCTTTGCTATGTCGGCCTTTCCTTTTTCTTTCCCCTACCACATCATGATTTATCAAAGCGCTGAAAGATAGACCTACTTTGCCTCACTTTCTGCAAGTTATTTAGTCTCTGCTATTATCTCTTTTCTTCGGTTTTCATTTGACTCCATGCCCAATGGACCTTTTCCCTGGTTTAACCCTCAAACCCCACAAATCCAAGACCATCTTTTACCCATAAATATTCCCACCTTTTTCAAGCTACTTAAATTCCTATTGTGACATTGTTCGAGAGATCCCTCTCGGGTTGGAAGGGGCAGCTCCCAATCCAAAGTGGTTCGAGGTTTCCTCGGGATTGATTTGCTACAACCCATTTAAGTTTCGAGTGTCAACAATAATAGTTAGGATGGAGAAGGAATAAAAGAGATTTATTTTTCCATTCTCCTGTGTTTTTATGGTTTATTTGATCTTGTGAATGAATCTCAGGCTCTAACTACATCATTTGGTATCAGAGTGGGAAGATGGCTAGGAGAGGAAGAGGAAGAGCATGTCTTTCTCAGATGCACAGAGATATGCAAAACCTCCAAAGGCAAGTAGCATATCTTACAAGCATGCTGGATAGTCAGAGAATAATACAAAGATAAGTGTTTGATGAGGAGATAGACCAAGGAAATGTAGATCAACATATAGAACATGAAGAAGAACACGAAGAAGAACAATTAGAGCGGGTGTCTTTTGAAGAAAGGATACTCAAGGCTCTGGAAAGGGGAAATTATAGGATCAAGATGGAAGTTTCAGAATATGAAGGGAATCTAAAACCAGAGGAGTTAATAGATTTGTTGAACGCCATGGATAATTTTTTTGAATGACAACCTATGCCAGAGGAAAAGAAGGTGAAATTTGCATCCACCAAGTTGAAGGGTCATGACATGATATGGTGGGATCATGTGCAGAAAGATAGAGTAAGAAAAGGAAAATAAAAAAATTAAGACCTGGAGAAAGATGGAAAAAATTGTGAGAGATTTTTTTTCCTTTAGATTATGCCTAGACCCTTTTTCGTAGATTTAAAAACTTGAAGTAGAACCTGTCCACTGTGGAGGAACTGACAAATGAGTTTTATCGGTTGTCCATTCGTCTGGATCACTAGGAAATTGATGACAAATTGACTGCAAGGTATGTGAATTGTTTAAAATTTTCTAGTTAAGATGAACTAAGCATGCATAGAGTTCACATCATGGAAGATGCATATCAATTAGCCTTAAAGTCCAAGGAAAAGCTAAACTGACAATTTTATCAAAGGAATAGAGGAGCAAGGAGGGGTACATCGTTTGCCTCACGAGGTCGTTTTAACTATGGAAGAGGTGAATCATCTCAAGGAGATGAGAAAGCAGAAGATACTTGACAACGTAACCTAAATCAACCACGAGGAAGAGGATTTCAGAGGGGTAGAGGTTACGGTGGTGGTAGAGGAGGAACGAATGTGTGTTTCAGGTGTGGTGTAGAGGGTCATCGAGCATTTGAATGCCCAAGTTATAACATACAAGAGTCAAAGCAATGAAAACAACCTAGTTTGAACTTGGTCCAAGTTGAGAATGAAGAAGAAGGAGTTGAATCTGAATCCCACCTGATATGGGAGAGAGTCTCATGATAGAGAGGTCAATGGTGATTACCGAAAAAAAAGAAAAGGCAAGGTAGCGACAATGAAGATTCTTGGTTTCGAACAAATATTTGTCGAACTAGATGCACTTCTGGGGGAAAGGTATGCCAAGTTATTATTGATAGTGTCAGTTGTGAGAAAATGATTTCCAAAGAGATGGTAGATAAGTTGAAATTACGCTATGCAACACATCCCCATCCTTACCAAATTGCATGGTTCAAAAAGGGGAATGAAGTCACCATTAATAAAATATGTTTGATTAAGTTTTCCATTGGTAAGACTTATAAAGATGAAGTATGGTGTAATGTCATTCTAATGGATGCATGCCATTTGTTATTGGGGAGGCCTTGGAAATATGACAAAAAAGTCATGCATTATGGAAGAAATAATACCTACACCTTTTGGAAGGATGGATCGAAAGTCGTCTTATTTCCCTTTAAGGACGAGGTAAAAACTAAGAACATGTTGTTAGAAAGAGAGTTTGTTAAGGAAACAAAGGAAAAGAAATTTTGCTATGCATTAATTGTACAAAAAGGAGTCATGGATGACATACCAATTGCTACTAAAGTGGCCAAGTTACTAGAAGAATATGTTGATGTTATCCCTAATGAACTACTTGATGGTCTTCCACCAAAGAGGGATATTCAACATCACATTGATCTGATCCCGGGATCATCTTTACCTAATCAGGAAACTTTTAGGATGAGTCTTACACAACATGCAGGGCTCAATCGACAATTGACAAAACTCATAAATAAAGGTTTGGTAAGAGAAAATATGAGTCCATGTGTTGTACCAACATTGTTAACTCTAAAAAAGGACAATAAATGGAGGATGTGCACAGATAGTAGAGCAATCAATACAATTACCATCAAATATAGGTTTCCTATACCACGGTTGGATGACATGATGGATGTGCTAGCCGAAGATAAATATTTTAGTAAGATTGATTTGCGAAGTGGATACCACCAGATCTGGATTTGCGAAGGGGATGAATGGAAAACTGCCTTCAAGACTAGGGATGGACTATATGAATGGATGACAATGCCATTCAGGTTGTCCAATGCTCCTAGCAATCTCATGTGGCTGATGAATATTGTGCTTTGACCTTATATTGGTAAGTTTTTTGTTGTTTATTTTGATGACATCCTAGTTTTCAGTAACAAAAATGAAGATCACTTGCAACATTTAAAAAAGATATTGGATGCATTGAGAAAACGTCAAATTTTTTCAAACCTGAAGAAATGTAGTTTCTTACAAGAAATTTTGGTATTCTTGGGTTTTTTCATCTCGACAGAGGGAGTCAAGATGGATTCAAAGAAGGTCAGAGCAATTTTGGAGTGGCCTAGTCCCGGGAGTATCATAGAGGTAAGAAGTATTCATTGGCTGACCACCTTTTACATAAAATTTATTTGAAATTTTAGCAGTTTTGTAACATACCCAACTTCCCACAAGCTAGGCATGCCACAATGAGAACTCACTATTGATGAAAAGATATGAAATGATCTTACTCAAGCATTTTCAAATTCTGCTTGGCTAAAGAAAAATAGATGGGAATATCACCCTATGTTTATAGCCATCAAAATTAATATCCTCACTCACAAGTATTGATTACAAGTGCTTAGGATGTTTTTTTATAAATAAAAGCTTGCTGAAAAAATTATTATTTATGTGTTTTTTTGAACATAACATATGCTGAAATAAATATAGAGACATAAGTAAAGACACCAAGTCGATAATCAAGATAGATGAGACATAAAGAAATCCTTTGTTTCATTCCAAATTCATCAAAGAGTCATTCTCTTTACAAAATTCCGTGAAGAAGTTTTGGACCAAAGTCAAACTTAGACGTCCCCGATGAAACATACAAAAGGACCTCTAACAGAAAATAAAAAACTGAATTCTGAAAGATGGATCAACTTGCCGCAGATTGCTGCCCACTCGACTCTGCACAATAGCCTTTGTCAGCCATGAAAACCAATTCACAAATAGACAAGTCTACACAGACTATCAAAGATAGATCAACACCTCTGAAAAACAAGTGTCTGAAAGATGTAATTCAACCTTGAATCTTGTTGTCTACAATAAGACCCTGCTATCATAAAAAAGAATTAGGCTATGATAAATTGAGGAATGAATGAAAACTGAACTATCTCAACACAAACTCAAAGAGAAAATCTTAGTATGCTTCTCCTTCGATTCCCCCTCCTGTTCCTCCCTTTCCTTTTGCCTTTAAGCAAATCAGAATTGGTTGAAGTAGTTGAACTACTTCCTTAGTTAAGTTAACTAAAAATTCAACCAATTTTTAGTTAAGGGGGAAAAGTAATAAATCATAATAAGGGTTTTAAATAAATAATAACTCGTAGGTGGGACCCCTTGTGACTCCCTTTAGCTTTTAACAATCATAACACAACTAGTTAATCAAGCAAAACATCCCTCCTTGTGGCTCCCATTACCACATTCATATTTGAGAATTTATCTCAATGATAATTAAAATTGTTTCCAAAAATATATTACCCATATATTAAAAAAAACGTGTTGTCCAAAAATTCAGAAGTCAACTGTTCTTCAACAATTAAAAAAAAAACTTAAAATCCATATTTTCTAGTCTGTGAGGCAATCTTTTCCTTATTGATACTATCACCTTTTGATCTCTCTGAAATTGCCTTAGGCTGTGTGGAGATTTTAGGCCTAATCTCGCTGATCACATGAGAGAAATCGTCCCTCAAATGCATTTGGGAAGACATAGATTTATCAGAATCATTTGAAGGTGAGGAAGGGGTAGTAGTGGATTTTCCTTTGTCAGGGGGATGGTGGGCCTCGGTTTTCAACCTTTTCTTCGAAAATCTCATTCTTGTATGCATAAATGATTAGCAAATAGTTTCCTTAACAACCATACATGACAACTCTTTTAAAATATGAAATAAAATTTGGCTCAACAACATATCAGACTCATGCAATCCAATCCATACAAATTGTTTAATTGTTGTCAATGAGTAGGGGGTGAACAAAGTTTCTGGGACAAGCAAGGGGTTTGTATTGAGTGAAAAATGTTAAAATGAGGGGGAAAAATATCACGGTTACTGCTCACAGACAACAAACAATCAACTGTAATGTAAACCCAAGAACATATTATTGTAATCCATCTTAACGCCGTCATAATACATAGTTCCTCTTAACTGTAATTAAATTTTAGGAACATGGAGTGAATAATGAATATGGGAAGGCGAGGGGATTTTAATTAGTGAAAAGTGAATTAATGGTAGGGGAAAAGAGTGAATACTGTTCATAAAATCAATTAAATAATCCATAAAACAATTATGTATTTAATGCAAATGATCCAACACTAAACAATTACCGTGATCAATTAACAATTGTTGTGTGTATAATTTAACTATTACTGTGTGTTAAACTTGCTCACTATTTACATTTAAATCCTGAACCCTTTCTATTACACAGTGCCATCATACTCAAAATAATATGCTTCCCAAACAATCTATATAAAGAATCCTGTTTCCTTCCATTTTATATTAAAACAAAATTCCAATGAACACAGTCATTTGTATCGACTCTGTTCAACATCCAAACCATCAGCCATTGTCACAAATTAATCCTTGAAATCAAACACAGACATCCGTTCTTTTAAAATCATGCCTCATTCCATTCCTTGATTCAATTTAAAAATTGCAATGAGTCCATACTGTTATAAAACTCGTGCGCATCTCTGATAGGATACACGATATCCATAAAATGTATATAGTTGACAACCAAGTCACACATATCATGGTTTTAAATGCAATAATCCGGATTGGCAATTAAAACACACATTAACATCAACCATCATCTCAACTTAACCATGTTGTAGGAATCTCACACAGACCAATGCATAATGCAAGAAACAACATTGTGACTTAATCAACCGCAAAATAATACTGGGTTAACAATCCAATTGTTACAGCACAAGAGACATTGACTGTGTATCCAATTTCGTTTCTCAAACCAACCAATTAAACATGTCGAGCTTTCAATTCAACTGTTATAATAAACAATGAAGTGACTAGATACCAATAACCAAAATCACCGTCAACGTTATCAACAGAGATGAGCCAACAATCAACCACTGTCGACGATACCCCACCAATTCATAACAGTCAATAATATACTCGACAGGATATAACTGGCTCGATTTATTAAAAACAGGCTTGGAATAATCAAAATGGGTTGTGAGTAATCGAGGGTTTTCTCTGTGGACCAACACAGGGAAACTTGAGTCGACCTTCAACAACAAGTGAAAACTCTTGAGACAATATGATGGACACACATGCTATATCACCAATAGCTTCGTAGACATGGTGACAGTTCACGAGATAGGAGAGACTATAAATAGAGGAGCAGAGGCTTCTTATAATAACACTGAGAACACGTAGGGAATAACCCTCGTGGTTTTCCCAATCAACCCGCGTAATGATGATATAAAAATAGAGCCACGAAATAACAATCAACCCTAAAGCAAGCATCTTGATATCCACCCAAACCAATTTGTAGAAACCATAATCATACACAAACCCACGACCAAGCGAAAATGATAGCAATAACCCACGGTGGTTCCAAAATCAAATGCAGCAACCAAATACGACTTGGCATGTTTACAAGAACTGTGTGGAAACGACCAACAAGTCTTGACTGAATGAAACCCTCCAAGCAAAACCCATAAGACAACAAAGAGCCTTCATGGATTCCACCACACAGAATCATCAATGAAATCGTAACTTCAACTATCCAATTCTTCATTTACAGTGAATACACACAACTAACCATTCTAGAGAAATATCACAAGTTTACATAGTTTCCAGCCTCAAGAAAAGTACAAACCCATACATCACCGAGCCAATATCTGTTTCATAACTAGAGCGGGTTCATGGATGCCGAAAAAGACATACTTGTAACAAAAAATCCTTAAAAACGCGAGCTTGGTCGAGCAGTTCTTCCCTTGCCTGAAAGTCAGAGCTTAACCACAACGAAACACAATTGAACAATAACCAATCTAGGGTGACGACCAATCGCAGAGGTATGGAGTGATGTGCAATAAATGCACGATGCTTCCATCCTTTACACATCTAATCACTTAGTACGCGCCAACCAACCATCCATTAATCCATTCAATTAATATATGCATCAAAATTCACATCCATTACTTGCCAAATGCACCACCCCATATCACATTTAACATTTGCCAAGCATATCATAACACATATCAAATGTGTTTCCATATAACTCAATAAATCGTATAGCCACCACAAAGGTTATTTAGGACCAATCCCATTTCTTTAATTTCAATGCATATAGTGTAACATAGAAGCATAGTAGCATAGTTTAGTTTCTTCCTTAGATTTTTCCATAGGTCTCTTTTCACTTGATCTTATTTCATGTTATAACTAACATGTGTCTTGTGCAGGTACAACATATGACGATCAATGCAATAACTGTGAGTATATTCTATTCATATAAAATTAGAGCTTAGAGCAACGAAAAACCACACATAGCATGCCTTATCCATCTGCCATTATGTTGCAAAAAAAAACCGAAATTCCATCAATCATATAGAACCCTGTAAGTAGTGTCGAACAACAGCATAAAAATCAAATAAGAACAAGATATGATCTTCCAATCTACAAGGGGTTCCCACCTACTAGCATTATATATATCACTAGCTTATAATAATAGGCTTTAGCAATACTTTGCGGGCGAAATCCTTGTTGCAATTTTTATTGTCAACAAACTGGCGACTCCACAGGGAAATTTGTTTTCAACAGATTTAGAACTCATAACTCATGGTTTCATAGACCAAGAACAGTAGGTCAAGAAGATATAACCAGGAAGATTATGCAACAGGGGAAGTGAGCGGATTTAATGGAAAAATGATCGGGAATTTGGGAATAACTCATGAAAAGTGTTAAGTATGAGGGGGTTTGTTGCTGTGTGCATAATCATTCAACTAGAATATGTTATTTACTTCAAGAAGAAAAATTATAGACTTAATCTTTTGAATTCTCAAATGGATGAAGAAATAGAAATTAGAAGCGAGAGATAACCAATTTCTTTATAAGACAACAATGAAAGCAAATAACAAATTCAAGTGTGGCTTAAGGGGAAACATCATAACAGTTGTGTAAGATTGATTGTTATTGACTAACAATATCTTGCAGGAGTGTCACTGTGGAAGAATTGATCCAACATCTTATTCTTGACCAAAATCAATTAAAAGATGAAAAAGCGATAAAAATCATAACATAATTAGAATTTACAAAATTAAAAAAAAAATTAAAAAAAATGACAGATTTGTAAAAGCAACAGGGAATTGTTAAAAGCAGAAAGTAGAAACCAAACTACTATAATCAGAAATGAAAAACAATGGAAAAATGAAAGTAGAGCTATTCCACTAATATACAGAAAAACCAAACAGTGTTAGAACTTTTCAAGTTGGTCCCACATAATGTTTAAAGTGAGACCCGTTAGTGTTGTAGGAAAACAATTGCTCTTGTAAATCCTTTAGAATGTAAGAGTTAGTATTTAGGACAAAAGAAATTTTGAAGGGACCCAAAAATAACACTTGAAACTCTGAGGTAATTAACAACCCTTTAACGTATATAATTAGATCATCAAGATAGATATGAATACTGATCAATTCACCAAGAATTATTTGTATAGGTCTTTTAAAAGTGGTACCTACATCAGGTAAGATAGAAAGCATACATTCATAATTCATGGTACCCCAATTAGTGATAAAGGTGGTTTTGTAAGCATCTGCCCTTTTTACCTTGATTTGATTGTAACCGGAAAAACTGTCAAGTAAGGACATCATTTGTGACCCTTCAACTTGCTGCAAAATCATCTCCATGTTAGGGAGAGGAAAGTGATCTTTTATACTAGCTCGATTTAATGCACGAAAATCAACGCATAATTTGATCTGACCGGTTATTTTCCAAACATGAACCAAATTCAAAACCCATTGATAATACTTGACCGGAAAGATGATTCCAAACTTCAAGAGTTTTTCCAACTCCTTTCGAATAGTCGCTTCTAGCGCAGGGTTGGTAGGTCTTTGTTTTGCCTAACTGGTTTTATGCCTTCCTTGATGGGGATGGCATGTTGTATAAGACCAGGATCAAAACCATGAAGATCCTCATAAGACCAAACAAAAACATCTTGAAATTCACCAAGTAGCTTAGCAAACTTCATTTTCTCTTCATCTGAACATTTGGCACCTATTTTAACATTCTTTGGAGCTTCGGGTGTCCCAATGTTCAAGGAGATGGTTTCACCCACCTTCCTTTTCGAATCCTCTTCTTTCTGTTTCTCTTTATTTCCTACATCACTCAATGAAAACGAACCTTATAGGGGAGTCAATCCTTCAGGAATCTTGTCATCTTCTATGGATACAATTTCTTTGGGATTAAAAGGTTCATTTTGAATGAAAGCACAAATGCTCTCATCGTTAGGGAAGACCTGCCAAGATTCTATATTGTCAGGGATATGTGGACGATATAGAGATTGAAAAGTACAATCAGGTCTATGTGGTAGAAGTTTTTGAGTAGGAGAAGCTGTAAAAATAGCTAACCGATCAGACATTGAGTTTAATTCCCTCTTAACATGAGTGATGTTGAAAGATAATAGGTTCAAGATAAGTGCCCAAACAATTTGGGTGTATCGTTTCATAAACTTGTTGCTAGGGGAGTAAATCTTACGTACAAGGTTCAAAACAAGCTCGGAGTCCCAAAAAACTGAAAGGTGACCACAACCAAGATTATAGGCGTTTTCAATGCCTAATAATAAAGCTTTGAATTCAGTGACATTGTTAGTGCAAGCAAACTCCAACCTGTAAGAAAAGTTATGGATTTTTCCTATAGGGGAAATCAAGACAATGCCAGCTCCATTTCCTTCATTTGAGCATGAACCATCAAAGTGCATGTGCCACATACCATCATCTAAATCAATTTGTTCCAAGGGAATGTTATCCTCCTTAGCGAAGATGGAATACACCCCTAGGTCCTTTTCGATATAGTTTACATTAGGCTGTGGGACACTCTCTATGTAAGGTGAAATCCTTCCCTCTCTAAAGACTATGATGTTTTTACCATTCCAAGGAATGGATAAATGTGTTCCATCGAGTGAGAGGTATCCACCCTTTAGAGCTTGCCAATCTCTTCCCAATATGATTGAATAATTGCTTATTGGCATGTCAATTACATGAATACTAAGGGTTTTCCTTATTTCAGGATGTGCACACAAAACTAAGGTCACATCTTTAATCTCGCCTATGGTTGTTTGCTGTAGACTATTATAAGAGATCATGCTTCTGGTGTTTTCATTTGTACAAGACAAGCCTAGCTCTTCCATAATAATCTTCGACATCACACTTGGGCCCGAACAAGCATCAATGAGGCAATAGTGGGCGATCTTATCCATAATCTTTACAGAAATATAAAAAGGGGGATTTTTTTATAGGGTATCTAAAGTTATGTACACCTACTTTATTTACAAATGAATCCTCTTTGTTTACCTCTTCAGAGAGGTTGGCTACAATGGAAGATTTTCCTTCCATGAATTGTTTCAGATGCCTCTATTGTTCAGGGATGATAACCATGTCTAGAAGGGTTGCATATGCTTTGATGTTGGCCAACTAATTTAAGATATTGTATTTGGAAGAGGGGAGAGGGGAGGTGACCCCTTGACTCTCAGGAACCTTAAGAACC
>JZKD02S1673597.1:682576-700848 GCA_000966675.3 Picea glauca | reverse complement strand
ATCAAATTTGCCTTTGGGAGCATAGGATTTGTTCCTAGTATTGATGATCATGACATCTTCTGGCTCTGCGAAATCTAGGACAACAATGGTAGTTTCTGGTCTTTTACCAAAGATCTTATCTCTTGCACTCTTCCTTACCTCACATGTGGCTTCCTCATGGTGTTCCTTGTAAAAGTTACACCAAATTCGAGGCAAGATAGCTTTAGGCTGAAAATTATTTTCAATTGGATTTCTAAAGGGGGGTGCAGAAGAGGATGAAGCTCTAGGGGTGAGAGGGGAGATAGTTCCCTTTCGCTCATACACTATCATACGATTATTCATATCTTGTACTAGCTGTAAGAGGGCGGACATGTCTATCTGTTTAACCGATTCTCCCTGAGGAAGAATTATTCTTTCAAGCTATTCTTCATACTCTAAACAAGTATGCAGAGCAGAACCAAGGTTATCAATGGATTTTTCCTCAAGCCTATGACAATAGGGAGAAGGTAATGCATGAAAGTGGCTTGGTTCTGAGGTCGAATGAGTTCAGGGATTTGATTGTATAACTTAGTGAAATGCAAGTTGAAGGACTTGATGGTCTCACCATCCTTATAGGTGATGTTATTGTATTCCCGTAACTTCTCGGCTGGGATTTTAGATTGCCCATAAGTGGATCTGAACCAATATATTAACTCCTCCCAAGTAGACAGAATCTTAGGAGGAAAGCCAAAGAAATCAGCCACAGTCTTTCCTTTCAAGGAATTGACAAATAAGCGCATGCAGGTATCGTTGTCATTTGCCTCTATGTTGTGACAGGCATTAGAAAATACCACCAAGTGTTCATTTGTAGTGACAATATTATTTCCCGAAAACCTGGGAAGATGTTCTTTGAATTTAGGAAGTGGAAGAGTAGTAGATGTTAGGTTTAGAGGAGAGGACACATGCCACGGTGTGGTTGTAGCGTCTTCTTCAAACTGGAAAAGTCCATACTTTTTATGACTTTAGTGGGGTTTGTGGAAGATTGGACAGGGATATGGTGGCTATATAAGTTACCAATCAGTGACGAAGCTGAAGACTGAGAGGAGGAAGCACTTCCAGTGCCACCAGAGCCACCACTAGATACCATCTTGTGGATGATAGGTGAGGGATAGAAAGACGAACTGGATGAATCAGGCAAAGTTATCCTTATATCACCTTGTTGGGTCGATAACACAATGTTCCTTCTTCCTATTTCAAAAATAGGATTAACTTTAGGTGATAAGCCTCTTCTTCTTCTAGAAACACAAGAGTCTAAGGACATAAAAGTAAGGCCAAAACAGAAGGAACAAGAAGGTTACTGCTGATTTCTAGGCTGTCTATGTCTAGCTTCCCAATGTTCTTGGGCCCTAATATCTCGTTCAATTACTACCCAAGAATGATTAAGCTTAGCACGAGTATTAGCAATGTTTAAAATAGTGTTGAACAAATTCAAAGCAATGCTGGTCTGATCTTGAAGACCGAGCTCAATATAGTCATTAAGAAATAAAACAGTCAAAGAATCAATATCATAAAATAGATGTATTCGATGCTAATCAAAATGGGTTGTGAGTAAACGAGGGTTCGCTCTGTGGACCAACACAGGGAAACTGGAGTCGACCTTCAACAACAAGCGAAAACTCTTGAGACAATACAGTGGACAGACATGCTATATCACCAATAGCTTTGTAGACAGGGTGATAGTTCACAATATAGGAGAGACTATGAATAGAGGAGCAGAGGCTTCTTATAATAACACTGAGAACACGCAGGGAATAACCCTCGTGGTTTTCCCAATCAACCCGTGTAATGCTTATATAAAAAAAGAGCCACGAAATAACAATCAACCCTAAAGAAAGCATCTTGATAGCCACCCAAACCAACTTGCAGAAACCACAATCATACACAAACCCACGACCAGGTGAAAATGATAGCAATAACTCACGGTGGTTCCAAAATCAAACGCAACAACCAAATACGACTGGGCATGTTTACAAGAACTGTGTGGAGACGACTAGCAAGTCTGGACCGAATGAAACCCTCTAAGAAAAACCCATAAGACAACAGAGAGCCTTCATGGCTTCCACCACATAGAATCATCAATGAAATCGTAACTTCAACTATCTAATTCTTCATTTACAATGAATACACACAACTAACCATTCTAGAGAAATATCACAAGTTTACATAGTTTCCAGTCTCAAGAAAAGCACAGACCCATAAATCACCAAGGAAATATCTATTTCATAACCAGAGCGGGTTCATGGATGGAGAAAAGACATACCTGTATCCGAAATGCCTTAAAAACGCTAGCTTCGTCGAGCAATTCTTCCCTTGCCTGAAAATCAGAGCTTAACCACAACGAAACACAATTGAACAATAGCCAAGCTAGGGTGACAACCAGTGGGAGAGGTATGGAGTGATGTGCAGTAAATGCACATCGCTTCCATTATTTACTCATCCAATCACTTAGTACGCACCAACCGACCATCCATTAATCCATTCAATTAATCTATGCATTGAAACTCACATCCATTACTTGCCAAATGGGCCACCCCATACCACATTTAAAATTTGCCAACCATATCATAATGCATATCAAATGTGTTTCCATATAACTCAATAAATCATATAGCCACCACAATGGTTCGTTAGGACTAATCCCATTTATTTAATTTCAATGCATATACTGTAGCATAGAAGCATAGTAGCATAGTTTAGTTCTTCCTTAGATTTTTCCATAGGTCTCTTTTCACTTGATCTTATTTCATGTTATAACTAACATGTGTCTTGTGCATGTACAACATACGATGATCAATGCAATAACCGTGAGTATAATCTATTCATATAAAATCATAGCTTAGAGCAACGAAAAAACCACACATAGAATGCCTTATCCATTTGCCATTATGTTGCAAAAAAAAACAAAAATTCCATCAATCGTATAGAACCCTATAAGCAGTGTCGAACAACAACATAAGCAAAAAATAAGAACCAGATCTGATCTTCCAATCTACAAGGGGGTCCCACCTACTAGCATTATATATATCGTTAGCTTATAATAATTGGCTTTAGCAATACTTTGCGAGTGAAATCCTCGTTGCGATTTTTATCGTCAACACACACCTCTTGGATGATTTCAAATCTTTGATAACCATTAATTAATAAAGAAGCATGACATACATACATGAAATGATCAAGATTCATACTACAACATAAAAGACATGCACAATATACCATGCAAAACATTAATTAGCAAGCATGCATATTATAAGTACAAATCTCAGATAGAATAATTTAATACACAACGGAAAGAAATACACAAGCAAAGGAAACCATAGCAATGGGCACTTATCTTTTATAAAAGAAGACACCAACTAGATATAGACCAACGACGTTCCACCAAACCATAGACATTGTTGTTCCAAGTCTCAACAACAATGACAACCCTGATCCAAGGCTATGAATCCACAAGGACGGTTCCAGAGTGTTACTTGGCTTCTCACAACCAATCAACACCCAAGCTCTCACAAGCTTCTCTAGCACTCACAACAATCCAAGTACCCAACTCTCTTCTACCCAGCCTGCACCACCGAAGATAATGGATCTCCACCCTTCTATGCCACGCAGTCCCTTAGGAAGTCCTTCTCCTTCCAGGGCTCCAGTGTAGTTGGTCCAAAATCTCCATGTTGGGACTCTCAGGACTCACAACTATGATTAAATCTGAACACATGCCAAGCATCTTAGACATGCAGGCCTAAAATCATGGCTGGATTACACCAACAATCTCTACAACCAACAAATTGTGGTTGTTCTTCAACAATTAATCTTCCTTTCCCAAACCAAGAGAAGAAAATGAGGAAATATGAGTGGGTGACATAAAATAATGGAGTGCATACTCCACAAGAGAGGATGAACAATCAACAAATCGGGGAATGAACGCGTGAGGCGACCAACAAAAACACCAGAATGGGGGCGAGAATGAGAGTGAGTGAATGAACAAAACGAATGAGAGAATTATCCAACTGGGAAACCCCTTCCACAGACCAGGGATGGGTTTTTGTAATTCGTGGGGATCAAGAACCTCTTTGCCTCCACCCCAAGAGCTCATGTAATCGATCCCCTCCCATTTAACAAAACGGGTAATTAAAAAATTAAATAAACACTTAGCCCCTCAAGTCCCCTCTCTTGTGGAATCATAGCCCCTATAACTCTAGTCCTTGTTCGTCTAACATCCAACGATGTATTTATTATTAATAATGATCACACATTACATTTCTTAGGCACACTAGCCTTTTAATAATTGTTTGGGCACTCTGGCCTCTCAATAATGTAACAATAAATTAAAAAACCCGGTGGCTCAAAACCCGGGGTGTTACATCCCCTCCCCCTTATTTTGGCACTGTCCTCAATGCATATACAAAACATGAATAAAAATTCCAAAATTTATTCAAAAAGCTGCAGGTACTCTGCCCGCATGGCATCTTCATGCTCCCAGGTAGCATCTTTAGGATCGTAGTAGGTCCACTGAACCTTCACCAGCTCTATAAATCGATTCAGAAGCATTTTGACTTTTCTGTCCAATATTCACACTGGTTGGACCTGCAAGTCTCCTTCTGTCTCTACCTGAATCAGATGCCAATCAATAACATGGTTAGGATCATGTACATATTTCTTTAGCAAAGAGACATGAAATACATTATGCACATTCATGGAAACAAGAAATGCAATCATGTATGAAACTAGCCCTTTTTTGTCCAACATATCAAATGGACCACAGAATCTAACTTCCATCTTTGTACAACTACCCAACTTCAAATAGCTCTTCTTGGGATTTATTTTCAAAAGCACATGCTCCCCCACTTTAAATTCTCTTGCTATCCTATTCGTGTTGGCATAAACCTTTTGTCTATCTTGAGCTTCCTTTAAACTCTGCTTAATCTTAACCATATGGCCTTCCATTTCCTTGAGCAACTCTGGCCCAAGTACCACTCTATATGTTCATCTTCAATGAAGGCAAACTCAACCAAGTGTAGGTAATCTTTCCACTTAGATGGCTTATCCATCAAATACATTCTTAACATGTCTTCAATTACTTGGTTGACCCTCTTTGTCTTCCCATCTGACTGAGGATGGTATGTTGTGCTAAAGTTCAGATTTGTACCAAATCCCTTAAATAATCCTTTCCAAAAATTTGAAGTAAACTTTGTATCTCTGTTTGAGACAATTGTCCTAGGTATCCCATGCAACCTAGCAATTTCCCTCATGTAAATTTATGCAATATTAGTTGTTGTATGAGTTGTTTTTACAGGAACAAAATGAGCAGCCTTTGTCAATTTATCAACCACTACCATGATTGAATCGTGTTGCCTTGCTATCCTGGGAAATTTAGTTATAAATTCAATGGTTATCACTTCCCATTTCTTCTCTGGAATTGGTAATGGTTGTAGAAAACCCATTGGGTGTCTATGCTTAGCCTTTACTCTCTGACATTCCATACATCTAGCGATGTAATCAACAACATCCTTTTTCATCCCCGACCAAAAGAATTGGCTTCTTACCGTTGTAATTATTTTTTGGTAACTGGGATGTCCAACATATGGAATATCATGCATTTCTTTTAACACCAAATTCCTAAGTTCTCCGGAACTAGGAAAATAAATTCTAATTTTATGCATAATTAGTCAATCTTCTTTTATCTCATACTCTTTCACTTTCTATTGTACCTCCTCTTGCTGTAATCTTTCCTTTACCTGTAGGTAATGTTGATCCGTAACAACAAAATCTAAAATTATTCTCTTCAAGTCCAATTGATGCATACTGACAATTGTAGCATGCATGAGATTCACTCTTCTACTAAGTGCATCGACAACTTTATTTTCTTTTCCTTCAAGATGCTTGATACCAAATCCATATTCACTTAAAAATTCCAGCCATATTGTTTGCCTAGCATTCAAAGTTGGTTGTTCAAAAAAATACTTTAGACCATTATGGTCTATTCTTAATTCAAATCTCTTTCCCATGAGATAATTCTTCCATATCTTCAATGCGTGAACAATGGAAACAAGCTCCAAGTCATGTGTGGCATAGTTCCTCTCATGCTCTTTAAGATTTCTGGAATCATAGCAAATGCCATGTCCATTTTGAGTGAGGAATCCACCAAGTCCTTCCTTGTACACATCTGTACATACCACACAACTTTCATTTGGGTCGACAATCTTCAAAATAAGTGTACTAGTAAGTAAATCCTTCAACAAATTAAAGTTCTCTTCACAGTCGATTGTCCATTCAAATTTAATTTCCTTCTTTTGAAAAAAAGTGATGGGATGATCAATCTTAGAGAACACTACTATAAATCTTATGTAGTAACCAACTAACCCCATAAAATATCCAACTTCTGAAAGATTCTTGGGTGCTAGCCATCCTCTAATGGATTCAATCTTCTCAGGATCTACTGCTATACCATGTTCTGAAATAATGTGCCCCAAGTAATGGATATGTTCTTGATAAAAAGAACACTTACTCAGCTTGGCATACAACTTATGTTCTCTCAGCACTTGAAATACCAATCTTAGGTGATTTTCATGCTCCTCTTCAGACTTAGAATAGACAAGGATGTCATCCATAAATACTATGACAAACTTATCCAAATAATTTCTGAATATGCCATTCATTAAGCACATAAAGATGACTGGTGCATTGGACAATCCAAATGGCACCACTACAAATTCATAATTCCCATACCTGGTTCTAAAGGTTGTATTATGGATGTCTTCTTCCTTGATTCTTACCTGATGGTATCATGATCTCAAGTCTATCTTTTAAAATATATTTTCTCCTCTTAGCCAATCAAAGAGGTCATCAATTATGGGTAGAGGATACTTGTTCTTTATAGTAGACTTATTCAACTGTCGAAAGTCAATACATAGCCTCAAGGTTCCATGTTTCTTTTTGACAAAGAGTATTGGTGCTCCCCAAGGTGAAACACTTGGATGTATGTACTCTTTCTTCAACAATTATTCCAACTTCATTTGTAATTCTTTTAACTTTTGTGTACTCATTCTGTAAGGTGTTTTTGACACTGGGGCATCTCCTGGCACTAGATCAATAGAGAAATATATCTCCCTTTTTGGTGGAAACCCTTGTATTTCTTGGAATACATCCTTGAATTCTTGTAGTATTGATAAATCTTCAAGGCTTGGCCCCTTTGTATCTTTTGGATCCTCCACACGGGCTGCATACAATTGACATCCTTTTCTGAAAAATCTCTTCAAATGTAACAATGAAATCTCCCTTATAGAGATGGGTCTTGGAACTCCTTTCACAATGCTCTGTTTTCGATCTCCATCAAGACATGTAAATGTCTTGCTATGAAAATCTAGAACAACATGATGCTTGTCCAACCAATCCATTCCAATTAGAATATCATAAGACCCCGATGGTATGATATTTATATCAATGCTAATATTCACACCATTAATACTTATGGAACAAATTCTGACCACCTCATGGATTCTCCTTTTGGTTCCAATGGCTAGTTGAACCAAACTTGATTTTCCAAGCTTACTTTTCTCAAAATGTAAACTATCGACTATTTTAGGATCAATGTGACAATGAATTTCTATTGAATCAATTAGAATAACAACATGATGATTTATGAGCTTACCTTCCATCTCGATCATGTTGGATTGGTATTCTTCTTGTCGATCATCTAAGGATGCATAAATTCTCCCCATGTCTTCGACTGTTGTAACCTCTTGGATGTTGTGCAAAGTCTTCACTCTGTCCTTTCTGTGTGGGCAATCCTTGTACAAGTGATCTTCTTTGCATCCCCAACATTGTATTGGTGGTCTTCCCCTTTTTCCCCAAGAAGTCTTCTCTCTTGGATTCACCCTTATCATACTGGTCTTGATGATTTTTATTAGGCTCATTTCTATTGAAAGGAGGTTTGAATCCATTCTTCCTCTGATCAAAATTCTCCTTTTTCTTATCATTCCAATATTTCTGCATGGAATCTCTACCCTGACCTTGCTCTTACATGTATTTAGCCTTCCTGATGGCCTCAATCAAGGCCTTGGGCTCATCATACCGAATCTTTTCTTTATAAAAGGATGGTAGTCCACTCAAAAACCTTTGTATTTTTACCTTTTCATTGTTTATAAACCCAAGATACTTTAACAACCCCAAGAAATTCTTCTCATACTTTTCCATGGTCATGCTTCCCAGCCTAAGTTCAAATAACTCTTGCATTTTTTTGTCATAAAAATGCTCTGAGAGGTACGCTTTCTGGAAATACTTCTTGAACTACTTCCAAGTGATTTTATTCTCATTAACATGCTCAACTTGCTTCAGTGATCCCACCACATAGCATCTTTCCCATGTAAGTGGTAGGTGGAAATTCTAGCTTCTATATTTGATGAATAGTTGTGTGATTGGAAAAATCTTCTGAGTTGAAGCAACCATGCTTCAACATCATCTTCCCTTTCTCTTTCACCATCAAAGAATGGTGGCCTGGGCTTCCTCAAATCTCCTTGCAAAATTTCCACTTCATGTCTCCTTCTTTGGTGCCTAACAGGAGATACCTATGGAATTCTTAAGGAATATTCATATGCATAAAAATTTCTTATTGAGTAAGGAGGTGAGTGGTGTCTATGAGCTCTACACTTCTATTTGCAGGCTCTTCACAATTTCTAGCAAAGTTTCTTGCTCTCCTCGGCCCTTGCGTCCATTGGATTTTTTCTCTACATTGCCAATTCTGGTATTATGGCCTTCAACATATTTATCATGGTTGGAGTCTCCCTCGTCTTCTTTCGTTTCTTCAATATGCATTCTGAGATGATATTTTTAAATCCCTTAATTCTGCAAAATGTGCAAGCGGCCATTTTGTGAGAATTAAGCATTTGATAAACAAAATTTCCAATAATGCTACAGGTCCTTTCAACTCATGAAGAATATATATAAATAACACTTCCATGTTATCCCTAGGCTGATACATAAATAAATTCTGCATAGACGCTTCCTTCAAACCACTTTCCCAAGTGACTACGGCTTGAAACCGCGGGCCAAATCCTTCCTAGCGCTTTTCTGTGTTAGGATTACTATATCAGAGATTGTGTTGTTAAAATTGATCAAGGGCTGAGATCGACAGTCAACATGAGCTCCAAGACTCTGGACTTCGGGAATTCCAGACTATCCACATTCTCAACTCTTCCGGAGTGCCAAGTCTCTGGATTGCATGATTTGTTGCCACGTATCATTTCCCGATCAATGACCAGGATTTTCTTCACAGCTCCAGGCTTCAGGGCTTCCCAAGCACCTCTTCACAGATCTCCTGAAGTGATGAAATACCAGAGGTCCTCTCCTTCCTCCACGTATCATCTCCCAATCAACAATTGAGATTAACTCTGGCCTTCAGAAGTTCTTGACTCAAAGAAACCTGCAACTCAAATTCTCTGGAGTACCAAGGCTCCAGACCTTGGGATCTTGCGCCACATGTCTACTGTAATCAATGGCTGAGATAGAATCTAGCCTTTAGGAGTCCTCAACCCCAACTGCTTATGCCTTGAATCCTTGAGAGTGTCGAGTTTCCGGACTACGAGATCTACTGCCACGTGTCCTCTCCTGATCAACGGTGAGGATTTACTCCTCTCTTCGGAGCTTTGGGGGTTTCACCTTCATCACGCTTCATTCCTTCAGAACACCGAACTGGTGACCTCCCAGAGTCTTCGTCAATAACTAAGCACCAAGGGGTGCTATGTGGAAGAAAATAAGGCACAAACACATGGCCCTATCTGATGGGTGACACGTGTCATATACTAACTAGCACGAACAGTCTTTGAAAAACATGAGACACGGTGACACATGGAAAGCATCAAGTGTGTCCATGTCACCCTAGGTGATGTTAGCAGGCCATGTCACTCCAGTGCCTCACAACCTCGGGACTTCAGAACTTCATAAATTCATAAGACTTCTCCACACTACACCAAAAATCCCCCCGAACGCTAAATTCCCAAACATGATGATCTGCGGACACGTGTCCTCAAACACGAACGGTCCAGATTTACTCCAGAGTTTGGGACTTCGAAGGTTTTTTGTCGATTCCCAACCATCGGTCAAGGATGATCGAATATTTTCTCTGTCCGATCTTCAACCCTACACTAAACTCGCCGATCCATGACCATCGATCATCAACGATCGAAGATTTTCTTTGGTGAAATTCCCCACTTAGAATTTTTGACAAAATCCCAGGTGAATCCGGGTCGTTGATATTTTGACCAAGATGATCTTGACATTTATTTTCTACAACTTCCCAAACAACCAAAATGAATATGAATCGTCGATGTTCCTCATTTTTCAAATCGTTGAATAAATCACAGCCGTCGATTTGGAAATTTCTCCAAACTTTGTAAACATTCACATTTTAAAAAAATTTCAAGGATGAATCTGGACTGTTGATCCAAGATCAAACATGATCTCAACCGTCGATTCTCCAAACTCTATCCAACACTACAACGACCATTAAAACTTGAGTTTTTCGTCCTTCTAAGTCAAATTTAGATCTATAACTCCGCAGATTGAATCCATTAACTTCTTAGAAAATTTTTGAATTATTCAAACTTAGATCCATTCACGAATTTGGGGAATTTCACTCAAATGTTTCCACCATTTTCCCCCAAATTCACACAAATATATAAAATCTATGACAATGAATCCTCTCGATTAACACTTGTTCTGGCCCGTAACAATCCGATGTTTGAACCAGAAGCTCTGATACCAATTTGTAACATACCCAGCCTTCCATAGGCTGAACATGCCTCACCAAGAACGCACCTCTTGGCTGATTTCAAATCTCTGATAACCATTAGTTAATAAAGAAGCATGAACTACATACATGCAATGATCAAGATTCATACTACAACATAAAATACATGCACAATATACCATGCACACCATTAACTAACATGCATGCATATTATAAGTACAAATATAAGATATAATAATTTAATACGTAGCGGAAATAAATACACAAGCAAAGGAAACCATAGCAGAGAGCACTTATCTTTTATAAAAGAAGACACCAACTGGCTGCAAACCAAGGATGTTCCACCCAACTATAGACATTGTTGTTCCAAGTCTCAACAACAATGTCACACCTAAGCCAGAGCTATGAATCCATAAGGATGGTTCTAGAGTGTTACTTGGCTTCCGACAACTGGTCAACACTCAAACTCTCACAGGATTCTCCAACACTCACAACAATCCAAGACCCAAATCTCTTCTACCTAGTCTGCACCACCCAAGAGAATGTACCTCCACCCTTCTCTTCCATGCAGTCCCTTAGGCAGTCCTTGTCCTTCCAGGGCTCTAGTGCAGTTGATCTAGAATATCCATGCTGGGACTCTCAAGACTCGCAACTGTGATCAAAGCTGAACACAGGCCAAGCATCTGAGACATGCAAGCCTCAAATAATGGCTAGATTACACCAACAATATCTACAACCAACAAATCGTGGCTATTCTCCAATAATTTGTGTTCCTTTCCTAAGCCAAGACACAAAAATGAGGAAAGATGAGTGGGTGAAAGAAAAGAATGGAGTGCAGACTCCATGAGAGAGGATGAACAATGAACAAATTTGGGAATGAATGCGTGAGGCGATGACCAACAACACCAGAATGGGGATGAGAATGATAGTGAGCGAATGACCAAAACGAATGAGAGAATTAGCCAAGTGGGGAACCCCTTCCACATATGAGTTTTTGTAATTCGTGGGGATCAAGAACCTCTTGGCCTTCCCCCAAGAGCTCACGTAACCAATCCCTCCCATTAAAAAAAATGAGTAATCAAAAAATGAAATAAACACTTATCCCCTCAAGCCCCCTCTCTTTTGGAATCATATCCCCTATAACTCTAGTCCTTGTCCGTTTAGCAACCAACAATGTATTTATTATTAATAATGATCACACATTACATTTCTTAGGCACATTGGCCTTTATTAATTATTTGGGCACTCTGGCCTCTCAATGTAACAATACATTATAAAATATGGGGGCTCAAAACCTGGAGTGTTACAATTATTGTATAACCCATAACAAAATGCACCAGAGGAAAGACATTCATGTGGACCAAGGAAGCTGAGGAAATTTTTAATTTTTTGAAGAAGAAGGTAACTGAGGCACCCATATTAGCCTTAACGAATTTTGATAAAGTGTTTGAGGTAGAATGTGATGCTTCACATGTAGGCATTGGAGTTCTACTTAGCCAAGTAGGCAGACCAATTGCATTCTTTAGTGAAAAATTGAATGAGGCAAGAAACAACTACTCCACATATGATGTAGAATTTTATGCAATTGTGTAAGCATTGCGACATTGGAGGCATTATCTAGTGCCAAAGGAGTTTGTGTTATTTACCAATCACATTGCATTAAAAAATGTGAACACCCAAAAGAAATTAAATAGTAGACATCCACAATGGGTCTCTTTCTTACAAGGCTACACCTTTGTTTTGAAGCACAAATCATGACGACATAATCAAGTTGTAGATGCTTTGAGTTGGTGCACTATTCTTTTGACAACCATGGAAAATCAAGTACTTGGGTTTGATGCATTAAAGGATCTCTATGCATCTGATAATGATTTTTGGGAGATTGTGGAACAATTGAAGAATCCAATCACTGGGAACATGGATCTTAATCAAGGTGAATATTTTATGCGAGATGGTTACCTCTTCAAAGGAAATAACTATGCATCCCAATTGGTTAAATGAGGGAAAATATTATCAGAGACCTTCACAATAGTGGTTTGGCAGGACATTTTGGAAAGGATAAGATGCTAGCCTTAATCGAAGATAAGTATTACTGACCGAAGATGAAAAAATATATAACCAAGTATGTGGCATGATGTCGTATTTGTTAAATGTCTAAAGGACACTCATAGAACACATGGTTGTATATGCCACTACCACTGACCACAGGTCCATGGATAGATCTCAGTATGGATTTTGTGTTGGGGCTCCCAAACACATAGCGAGGTAATGATTCTATTTTTGTGGTTGTTGATAGGTTCTCTAAAATGAATCATTTCATTGCTTGCAAGAAAACTAGTGATCCATCATGGGTGACAGATTTTTTTTATCCAAAAGTTGTTAGATTGCATGGGGTTACAAAAACTATTACCTCTGATAGAGATACTCGGTTCTTGGGTAAGTTTTGGAGAAATTTATGGAATAAAATGGGGACTAAATTACAGTTCAGTAGTGCCTATCACCCCCAAACAGATGGGAAAACCAAGGTGGTAAATCAAATTTTGGGAGACCTGTTGCAAAGCATTGTTGGAGAGAATCCCAAGTAGTGGGATTTGGCTTTACCTCAAGTGAAATTTTCCTACAATAGTTCATCGAATAGATCTACAGGTAAATCTCCATTTCAGGTTGTTTATGGTAGAAACCCTATGGGTGTCCTAGATTTGGTGCAACTACCACTTGGGGATAGGATCAATGATGATGGGAAAGCATTTGCAGAACACATTCAATAGTTGCAGCAATGAGTGAGACAAAAATTGCCGACCAATAATGAACATAACACAATTATCAAAGATTCTCACCGAAAATACCATATATTCAATTAAGGTGATTTGGTGATGGTTTATTTATGGAAGGATCAATTTCCTCGTGGAACCTACCACAAATTGAAGTATAAGAAAAATCGTCCATGCAAGATTCTCAATAAAATCAATGACAATGCTTATAAGGTTGATTTACCGGCTGACCTCTATATCTCCCTTGTGTTTAACGTTTATGATTTGTATATATTCCATGTAGACGATCTGGGTGATGATAGTGAGGCTGAGGTGGATTGGCAATAGGCCATTCCAAGCAAGAAAAAGGAAAATATTGCACATATTTTAGATAAGAAGACCCTTCATACTTGGCAAGGCCAATAAAACTGACATCTGATCCAGTGGGAAGGCGTAGCACCAATAGAGAGTACGTGGATTACAAAGGGTGACTTACTGAACTTAGATCCCATTAAATGGCAACAGTTTGAAGATAGTAACTTGCAGTAGTTGCATTCTTTTCAACTAGAGGAGAATGATGCAGGGATTTTTCAGGGATTTTCCGAGGGTCAAAAATTTTGACTTGGTTATCCATTTGGGATGAAATTTTACGACGAGTTGTGTCTCAAAGAGTTCATTGTTGTGTTGTTTGGACATCTTTTCAACACTTTTTCAGGGCCAAATTCTTTCATATAAGGCCTCATATTGAGGTTTTAGTGTTTTTACGAGAATTTTTAATTTTTTAATTATCAGTTATCTCTTAGTTTATGAGCTTAATCAGAAAAACGAGTTGACAAATATTGTCACGCTAGTTATCTCTTAGTTAGTGGTCAGTTTTAGAGTCATGCAAGAATGTTCTAAATTTAGTTGTTTTTCTAAAAAATAGTTGTTTTTCTAAAGTTAGTTGTTTTTGAAAATCCCAGATAGTAGTTATAAGGGGTTGAACTTCAATTGTAATAGTTAGGATGGAAAAGGAATAAAAGAGATTTTTTTTTCCATTCTCCTGTGTTTTCATGGTTTATTTGATCTTGTGAATGTATCTCGGGCTTTGGCTACATCATAAAATTAGAAGTTTAGTACATAATGATAATAAAATGCAGGAATGTAGGTTGAATTGATAAACATGGGTAATTCCCCCTTGGACCCCTCTTAGACACTCCTAAAAATTATCTTGTCTTGGATATTCTCTTATACCCTCCCCTCTCTTGTGGATTAATCAACCCCCATCTCTGTCCATGTCCCCTAGCATCTGACATCAAATTTTATTATTAAAATTCAGAAATACAATTCACATATACATCACTTGGCTATGGCCACATTTCATATCTACATTAAACATTAATTAAACATGGGAGTATAGTGGGGATGTTACATTCCCTCTCCCCTACAATTGTGCATCATCCTCGGTGCACACTATGCCGATATACATGCACAGATTTATATCATAATACTAAGAAATAAAAATTCTGCAATTTTATAACTCCAACAATAGTTCCAACCAAAATATCATGTTCCTCTCAACCCACTGACCCAAGAAATGTTCCCCCTTCACTGCTTTCAGTCCATCAGGATGTACCATTATTTTATTAGGGCCCCCGATGTAGCTTGGCTAGGACTTTGAGATGTGGTTCTGGAGCTCTAGCTGCTCAAAATAAAGTCTTGCATTCTTATATTATGTTTTCTTCAAAATTGTCAAAAATTTGCAGGTATTCCTCCCACATGTTTTTCTTCTGCTCCCATGTTGCATTTTTAGGACCATAGTAGGTCCATTGAACCTTTATCATCCCTATATATATTTTCCTAGTCACTTTGACGTTCCAATCCATGATAGGTACTGGTTCCACCCAGAAATCCCCTTCGTGTTCCACCTGGATCACAATCCAAACAATTATGTGATTAGGGTCAGACAAATATTTCTATAATAATGACACATGAAATACATTATGCACTCTCATGGATGTAGGAAATTCTAGCATGTATGCAACTATCTCTATCTTTTCTAAAATCTCAAAGAGTCCATAATATATTGCTGCCAACTTTGGGAAACTTCCTAATTTTAGCGAACTTATTTTCTCCTTCACTTTTAAAAACACATGTTCATCCACTTTAAAATATCTAAAAATTATGTTCTTGTCTGCATAAATTTTCTTCCTATCTTGGACAACCTTTAAATTTTACTTTATCTTTGTCATTTTCTCTTCCATTTTCTTGAACAATTCTGGCCCAATAACTGCTCTGTTTGCTGGATTATCCCAAGCCACTAGTGTATTACACTTCCTGCCATAAAATGCTTAAAATGGGCTAATTTTCAATGAGGTTTGATATCTATTATTGTAAGTAAATTCCAATAAATGGACATAATCCTCCTGCTTTGATGGTTAGTCCATCACATACATTCTAAGCATGCCTTCAATTATTTTGTTGGTCTCTGTTTTCCCATCTGACTCTGGGTGATACATTGTATTGCGATTTAAATTCATCTTGAAGAATTTGAACGAACCTTTCGAAAAATTGGATGTAAACTTGATATCTTTATTTGAAACTATTTCTTTAGGCACTCCATGTATCTTGACAACTTCATATAGATTTCTGCAATATTTGTTGCCTTGTGTGTAGTCGTCACTGAAATAACATGTGTTGCCTTAGTTAATTTATCTACCACCACCATGATGGAGTCATGTTGCTTCACTGTTATGGTCCACTTTGTAATAAAATCAATTGTAACTACTTCCCACTTCCATTTTGGAATGGGAAATGGTTGTAACAACTCCACTGGATGTCTATGTTCGATTTTCACCTTCTGGTACTCTAGACATTTGGCTATTTAATTAGCCACTTCTTTCTTCATTCCGGGAAAAAAATATTGGCTTCTTACAACTACAATTATTTTATTATATCCTGGGTTCCTAGCATATGGCACATTGTGCGTTTCCCTAATCATTGTATTTTCCAGCTCATTGGAATTCAACACATACACTTTGCCTTTGTACATGAGAATTCCAATTCTTTTAGCTCAAAGTCTTTAATTTTATGTTGTAAATTGCCTTGCTGTAATGTTTCTTTTATTTGTAAATATTGTTGATCTGAGTTTATTTCTTCAATAATTTTATCTTTCAAATCAGTCATGTACATGTTGATGGTTGCAATATGCATCTCATGTGCTCTCCTACTGATTGCATCAACCACTTGATTTTCTTTGGCTTTGATGTGCTTAATTTCAAAGTCATACTCACTAAGGAATTCCAACCATCTAGTTTGTCTAACATTTAATGTTGGCTAGCCAAACAAATGTTTCAAACCACAATGGTATGTCCTTAGCTCAAATTTCCTCCCTATCAGGTAATGTCTCAACATCTTTAATGTATGAATAATGGCTTCTAATTCTAGATCATGGGTATCATAATTCATTTCATGCTCTTTTAATTTTTGGGACTCATAGCATAACACATGATCCTTTTGTGTGAGGAGTCCTCCAAGCCCTTCCTTGCATGCATCAATGCACACAAAAAAATCTTCGTCGGGATCTACAGTATCTTCAATATTGACACACTGTTCAATATGTCTTTTAGCTGTTGAAATCTCTCTTCACACTTGGAATAGCATTCAAATTTCACTCCCTTCTTTTGAAAATAAGTTATTGGGCTTGTAAGCTTTGAGAATCCTTTTATGAATCTTTGGTAATACCCTACAATACCTATGAATGATCTGACCTCCATAACATTTATTGGTGTTGGCCATCTTCTAATGGTCTCTATCTTCTCAGGATCAACTGTTATCCCATCGGCTAAAATAATATACACCAAGTAGTGAATCTTCTTTTGATGAAAGATGCACTTACTTAGCTTGGCATACAACTTGTTCTCTCTTAAAAACTTTTAGCACCATTCTTAATTGCTTCTCATGTTCCTCTTCTGACTTAGAGTAGATGATTACATCATCTAGGAATACAATTACAAACTTGTCTAGGTATTCACTGAAAACTCCATTCATCAGGCACATAAAAACAATTGGGGCATATGACTAGCCCAAATGGCACTACCATGAATTCATAATGCTCATTTATTGTCCTGAATGTTGTCTTGTTGATGTCTTCTTCCTTTATCCTCATTTGATGATAACTTGAACTCAAGTCAATCTTGGAAAATATTCTTGCACCTTCTAGCTATTAATGTTTATGCCATTATTATAGTTCTTTGCATTTCAATAGATAACAACAACATAAGAACAAGATCAATGAGAAATACACATTCACAAGAGACACAACATTTATCCTGGGAAACCCTCTAGGGGAATAAAACCCAGTAAAACTTCCTTATTATAGATTGCCAATACAATGTCAAGAGATAACTCAAACCAATATAGAAAGTCCTCTCTAAAAGATGCGCCACTCTTCTCTCTCTCTCTCCAACTGGTAAATCGAAACGTGCCTCTCAGAATGAGCAAGTGAGTTGTGTGTCAAAGTGAGGCATTGGCCTCTCTATATATACAAGTCTGACATGTGTGAAGTGTCTTTACTGGCAGGGCCAATTTCTCACTCTGGGTGGGTAAACCCACCTTTATTGTATTTTTGGGTCTCAATAATAACTGCTGGGGCCGACTTCTTATTTTTCCTATTACAATTGTCTGTTGAACAATCCGCAAAAGGGGATTTGGTCCTAATACAATAACCGACATGATCAATCCACAATGGGGATTGATCCCATGAATAATATATCAATAATAATAAG
>JZKD02S1673597.1:657622-682526 GCA_000966675.3 Picea glauca | reverse complement strand
AGGACAATATCGTCAATATCATCTTGGAACATTGGTTGGCATATCTATAAGTGATCGAAAGTTTTCTTCATCGACAACATCGTCATTCTCGAAAGAATGCCATCATCATCTACATCAATATGTATCAGTATAAAGTGATACCTCATCACATCACTAGGGTAGCCCATCACCGTACTAAACTGGCTCTATATCACAACTGTTAAGCTGGTAGCTCAGTGTAAGTCACATCTTGCTTTACGTCTAACAACTAGGTCAGAAGCAAGGTATACATCATCTTTCTTTACGTCTAACAACTGGGTCAAAAGCAAGGAACACATCATCTTGCTTTACATCTAACAACGAGCTCAGAAGCAAGGAGTCATCTTGCTTTACATCTAACATCGAGGTCAGAAGCAAGGAATAGATACATCATCTTGCTTTACATCTAACAATGAGGTCAGAAGCAAGGAGTCATCTTTCTTTACGTCTAACAACGAGGTCAGAAGCAAGGAGTCATCTTGCTTTACGTCTAACACTGAGGTCAGAAGCAAGGAACACACACATCATCTTGCTTTACGTCTAACAACAAGATCATAAGCAAGGAGTCATCTTGCTTTACATCTAACAGTGAGGTCAGAAGCAAGGAACACACACATCATCTTGCTTTACATCTAACAACGAGGTCAGAAGCAAGGAATCATCTTGATTTACATCTAACAGTGAGGTCAGAAGCAAGGAACACACACATCATCTTGCTTTACATTTAACAGCGAGGTCAGAAGCAAGGAATCATCTTGCTTTACGTCTAACAACGAGGTCAGAAGCAAGGAACACATATACTCCCTCTTTCAGGGAGGGTCCTTTCGGACTATACCAAGCCTATCTTGAAAGTGTTCAAACTTTACATGAGATAGAGGTTTGGTCAACACATCATCAACCTGTTTATCCGTGCTAACATACAGGAGCTTCAAGGCTCCTCTCTGCACCATGTCACAGATGTAATGATAGAGAATCTCTATGTGCTTCTACCTATCATGGAATACATGATTCTCTGTCATCTTTATGCAGCTCTGGTTGTCACATAGGATCGTGGTTGCTTCCATTTCTAGGTCAAATAGACTGGTCAACAACTTTCTAAGCCATATAGCTTCGTAGCTTGTAGAACATGTGGCAATGTACTCTACTTCCATTGTGCGGAGAGCAATACTAGATTGCTTCCTACTCTGCCATGAGATCATGGTTGATCCCAAACTGAAACAACATCCGAAAGTGCTTTTTCTGTCAGCAATGCTTCCTACCCAATTTGAATCAGTGTATCCACTCAATGTGAAATTATGATCTCCATCATAACTGAGACCACAATCTAATGTACCTTTAAGGTACCTCATCACATGTTTTGCAGCCACTAGGTGAACATGTCTGGGTTCTACCAGAAACTGACTCAAGGTGTTCACGAAAAAACAAATTTCTGGTCTGGTGTTCATTAGGTACATCAACGATCCAATAATCTATTTGTATAGTGTGGCATCTATCAAGTCTGATGAAGTATCAACTAGTAGCTTCAACTTCGCTTCCATGGGTGTATTCATGGGCTTGCATTCCCACATGTCGAATCTCTTCAGGATTTCGACTATGTACTTCCCTTGGTTAAGGAAGATCCTCTCTGGACTCTGTCATACCTCAAGACCTAGGAAATAGAGCATTAGGCCAAGGTATTTCATCTCAAATTCTTAAGCGAGTCTCTTCTTACATTCGGTGATGAGCTTTTCTTCTCCAGTTAAGAATAAGTCATCCACATACAAAAATAGTATTACTGGCTCATCGTTCATAATTTTGAAGTAGAGATTTGAATCAACTTTACTCTTGGTAAAGCCCAAGCTTGTTAATAAACTGTCTATACAGCCATACCAAGCTCTAGGAGCTTTCTTCAATCCGTATAAGGCTTTCTTTAATCTGCAGACATGAGACTTCATGTCTTCAACCTCAAATCCTTGGGGTTTCTTTATATACACTTCCTCTTCGATAACAACAATCAGGAAAACTGTCTTCATGTCCATCTGGTGCAACTTCCATTTTATCTTAGCTGCAAGAGCTATGATGGTTCTAATCGAAGTGTATCTGGCTACATGAGCGAATGTCTCTTCATATTCAATGCCTTCTTTCCGGGAAAAGCCACAAGCAACAAATATTGCTTTATATTTCTCAATACTTCCATCAGCAGCATGTTTTATTTTGAAGAGCCATTTTGATGATACCACATCCTTAGTTTTTGGTTTGGGAACTATTTCCCATACATCGTTCTTTATTATGGATTGGTATTCCACTTTCATGGCATCTGCCCATTCCTTCTTTTGAATGGCTTCTTCAAAGTAGGTAGGCTCCTCATCTAGGAGATCACACATCAAAGCCGTGTAACTGGAGAATGGATTTGGTCTTTTCACCTGTCTCGAGGTTCCTTCCGGAACACCATACTTCTCTCCATCTTGAATAATCTCTCTTTCCCAAGAAAGATTTCTTTTATGGGAGAAGTTCATTTGAGGAGGTTCTTGAACTTCTGTTATATCATGGTCTTCAGGAGTTTCCTCATCAGGGGAAGTTACGACTTCTCTCACTGGTTCTGCAGCTCTGGGAACTTCCCTCACGGAGTCTGCAATCCTGGGAATTACGGGTTCCTCTTCATATAATTCTTCAAGCTGGCATCTTCTTGATTTCTGTAGCCAAATATTTTGAGATGGCTTAACTTTGGCTTCTTTCCGGTGAACATCTCTTCCGGGGTCTTGAACCCAAGTGCGCTATGGGATAATCGGTTTTGCACATAGACAACTGCCATTGCTTCTTCTGCCCATAAGCACATAGGAAGATCTTGATCATGGATCATGGTCTTTACAACTTCCATAATTGTTCTATTCTTCCTTTCAGCTACACCGTTTTGTTGAGGATTATAGCGAGTAGTGAGTTCCCTCTTGATCCCAACATCTCTGTAGAAGTTCAAAAACTCCTTTGAGGTATATTCTCCTCCATTATCTGACCTGAGTATATTAATCTTCCTTTCAGAAAGATTCTCTATCAAGGATTTGAATTCCTTGAACTTACTGAATACTTCATCTTTAGATTTCAAGAAATATATCCAGGTCTTGCGAGAATAGTCATCAATGAATGATACATAGTATACATACCCACTAATGGAGGATGATGGCATTGGGCCACACATGTCTGAATGAATGAGTTCTGGTACTCCTTCTACTTTGTTGTCCCTCTTTGGAAAAGGTTTCTTGATATTCTTCCCTTGTGCACATCCATTTCATATGCCTTCTTGATCAACCTTGAGTTCTGGTAAACTTGTGATAGCTTTGCATATGTATGGTAGCACCTTGTAGTTGATGTGGGCTAATATTCTATGCCAAATTTCACATGAGTTTTCAATGGCATGGGTCATGGTAGTCTCTGAGTGACCCTTTAGCTTATATAAGCCATTTTCTTCATTTCCAATGACAATTGCTTCATTTATGGTTTCTCCTCTAGCCCACATAAGAACTTCTCCATCTATAAAGGAAACTCTATAGCCTTTATTATCTAAAGATAATATGGAAAGTAAGTTCTTCTTCAAGCTTGGTACATAGAGTACATCCTTCATCTTTATTGAGTTTTCTGAATCTAGCTTGTAGTTTGATTCTCCCAGTCCCTTGATGGGATATTGGTAATCATCTCCAAGTGTCACTTTCTGAGAAAAATTCTATTCTGAAATACAAGAGAGACTACTTCTCTTACCCGTCATGTGCTTTGATGCACCACTATCAATGAGCCATGTGTCCTCTCCAGGTATTACTGATCTTGAGAGGGCCGAGATCAAGACATGGTCCTTGATCATCTTTGTAGGTGGCTCTTCATCTTCGACTATGTGGGCATGTTGCCTCTTATGTTTCCTCTTGTATTCTTCTCGTCTTACTGGAAAAGAATTCTCCTTGTGTCCCATCTTATCACAATGATAGCATTGTATGGATGAGAGATCTCTTTCCTTGCGTTGTCCTTTCTTCTGAAATCTCCTTGGATGCGATTCTTTGTTATTGAATTTGTTTGATGGTTGAGGCTCTCTATGAGTTTCCCTTTTGAAGTAGGGTTTCTTCCTTTTTCATTTTGTATGAGTAGCTAGGGCTTGATCATCATCCTTTTCTAGTAGTGCTTCACGGTTAGCTACCCTTGTCTCTTCTTGGATGAATTCTTCCCATAGGCTATCAAACTGCATTTTCACGGCTCTGGCACATATTGTTTGAATGAATGCATCCCAAGGTCTTGTAAGACCATTTAGGGCCATCATTACGAATTTGTCTTCATCTATGGTGTCTCTAATCAATTTTAACTATTCTTTGATCTATGAGATTCTGGAGAAATATTCTTGAATCGTTTCTCCTTTCTGCATCTTCGTATTCTTCAACTGAGATCTTAGGTTCATCTTTCGGTTGATGTTATTTCCTTTGTATAATTTTCTTAGAGAATCAAACATATCTTTCAGAGTGTTCTTGGATGACACATAAGGGATCAGGTGGTCTTTGATTGAATCTGCAATGATTCTTTGAGCCCTGATTGAGTCCTTTTGATGCTTTGATTTCTCTACGACATCTTCAGGTTTCAACACTTCTGCTTTGATGAACCTTGCTAGGTCATTCTATGGAAGGATCAGACCGATCCTATACTTCCAGGCATGGAAGTTGTCTATGCCTTCTAGTTTCTCAACAATCTTTGTGCTTGTAGACATCTTGTACTTGGGGCTATGAAAAATGACCAAAAATGAAAATGCTTAAAATCAATTTTTGACCTTACTAGGAGGTGTGCTTGGTTGAGGTGAGTAGCCTGGTGTGCTTGGATATGAGAAAATCCAACTTTTTCCTTTCCAAAATTGATTTACAGATTTCTGGACTGGTGCTTCTGGTTTTTTGGTACCTCTGGTACTTCTGGTACTCTGGTTTTCTAGTACTTCTGGTACTTTGTGAAACTAGGGTTTCACTTTTTGGGAGATCCAACCACTGAAAAGGTGCGTTGAAGGTGCCAAAATGATCCTTGGGGGAGGGCACAAATTTCTAGGTGGTTTTGGAGTTGAAAAGCTTCACTTTTGAAAAACCCTAATTTGCAGGTACGACAACAATGACGTTTTTCTCTTGCAAAATATGCTTCCTTCAGGTTGGATCTGATACCATGTTAATGTTTATGCCATTATTATAGTTCTTTTCATTTCAATAGATAACAAAAACATAAGAACAAGATCACTGAGCAATACACATTCACAAGAGACACAACATTTATCCTGGGAAACCCTCTAGGGGAAGAAAACCCAGTAAAACTTCCTTATTATAGATTGCCAATACAATGTCAAGAGATAACTCAAACCAATACAAAAAGTCCTCTCCAAAAGATGTGCCACTCTTCTCTCTCTCTCCAACTGGTAAATCGAAACTTGCCTCTCAGAATGAGCAAGTGAGTTGTGTGTCAAAGTGAGGCATTGGCCTCTCTATATATACAAGTCTAGCACGTGTGAAGTGTCTTTACTGGCAGGGCCGATTTCTCACTCTGGGTGGGTAAACCCACCTTTATTATATTTCCGGGTCTCAATAATAACTGTTGGGGCCGACTTCTTATTCTGCCTATTACAATTGTCTGTTGACCAATCCGCAAAAGGGGATTTGGTCCTAATACAATAACTGACATGATCAATCCACAATGGGGATTGATCCCATGAATAATAGATCAATAATAATAAGAATCCTCTTTGCAGTTACATTATTTCAACACCAGTTGATCAAATAAATCATCAATATTTGGCAAAGGATATTTGTTCTTTATGGTGAATTTATTTAGCTATCTGAAATCAATACACAACCTTAGGGTCCCATCTTTCTTCTTCACAAAAAGAATCGGGGGACCCCAAGGTGACACACTTGGGTGTATACACCTCTTCCTTAATAATTCTTCAAGTTGCATATACAACTCCTTCAATTCTGGTGTGCCCATTCTATATGGTGTCTTGTACATTGGGGAAACTCCTAGTACCAAATCGATAGAGAAATGAATGTCTCTCTTTAGTGGTAGTCTTGGGATTTCTCCAAAAACATCCTCAAAATCCCTCAAGACCTGATGGTCTTCAATGCTTACCACTTTATCTGTAGTTGCCTCTTCCATATGGGCAACAAAAATATGACATCCCTTCCTAATACTTTTTTTCAATTGCATAGTTGAAATTTCTCTAACAACTACAACTCTTGGAATGCCTTGAACCTTGCCTTGCTTCCCTTCTTCATCAAGACATGTGATTTCCTTGTTGTAGTAGTCTAGGACATCATGGTGTTCTTTCAAATAATCCATGCCATTTAGAAAATCATTTGAACCCATTGGTATTATGTTCACATCTACCTTTGTGCTGAGTCCATTCATGTCTACTAGACAATCTTTAACTAGTTCATTGATTTTCCTCTTATCCCCTGTGGCTAACTGAACTAACCAAGATTTCTTATACTTACTCCTTTGCAAGTGAAATATTTTAACAGTGTTAGAGTTGATGTAACTATGGATAGATCCATAATCAATTAAAATTTCTATGGGATGGTTATCAATCTTACCTTCCACTTCAATCATGGGGGATTGATACTCTGCTTGTTTGTTGTCCAAAGCCACACAAATCCTTGGCACGTTTCCTCCCATGTCTTCCACTATTTCATCCTTCTGAATGTTGTGGAAAGTCCTCATTCTTTCTCCTTTATGAGGGAAGTCCCTATATAAGTGATATCCCTCACATCCCCAACATTGTACATGTTGCTACCTTGGCCTTTTCCCAAATGAATGTGTAGTCTTGTGCTCATTTTGGGTTGTCTAACCTTGTTGATTTTCTTGGGATTTGTTCTTGAAAAAGGGTGGCTTAAAACCTTTATGCCTTTGATCTTTTATACCCTTCATATTGTCATTCCAAGCTTTTTGGAAAATAGGCCTTCCTCTGCTCTGCTCATAAAGATGCTTTTCTCTCCTTATGGCCTCCTCCAAAGTCCTAAAGTTGTCATATTGTATCTTGCCACCGTAGAAAGAAGGAAACCCACTCATAAACCTTTGGATTTTGACTTTCTCATCATTTATGAAGTCAACATAGTTCAAGAACTCAAAGGATCTCTTCTCATATTCATCTATTGTCATGCTTACCAACTTGAGTTCAAAGAACTCTTTCATATTCTTTTCATAGTAATGTTGAGAAAAATATTTCTCTTAGAAATATCCTTTGAACTGCATCCATGAGACCTTCTTCTCATCAAGGTGTCTAGATTGCTTAAGTTGATCCCGCCACATGGTTGTCTTTCCTTGCAAGTGGTAGGTTACAATTCTAGCTTCTACCCTTGAGAGGTAATTGTGCAGTTGGAAATATTTCTTCATTTCCAATATCCAGGCTTCGACCTCTTCTCCCTTCCTATGCTCACCATTGAAATTCAATGGCTTGATTTTCCTAAGTTCACCTTGCAAGATGTTTTCCTCATGCATTTTCCTCTACCTCCTGACATGAGACACACTTGGGCTGATCCCTGGCCCTAAACTTGCACGAGTCATTCTAGTGGATTTCCTGGGAGAAAGATGGCACTTGCTCATGCTTCTTGACTATCTATCATTCCCATGATCATCCCTTATGCTTTTGGATCTCTATGTTGTCACTTGTCTAGCACTAGTTTCTTGCTTAGTGCCAGAGTATTTGTTAACTTGCCTATGCAACATATTTAGGCTATGAAGTATCTCTTCGTGAGATTTCATAATCCTTTCATTATCTTCCCTATAGATATGCACTTCTCTATGCAAAATTCTCATAGTTACTTGGTCCTTCCTGTCTCTTCCTCCATTAGACTTTGTCTCAGCATTTTCCATGTTGACATGCATACCTCTGACCTCCTCCTCGTGGCTATAAGATCCTTGGGAATATTCCATAACTCCAGTATTCATATAAGAACCTAATTTGTTTTCTTGTACCTCTAATTCTGCAGCAAATGTGCATGTAATAATTATTGTTAGCACATGCATACTATAAAACATTTCATTAATTAGAATAGAGGTTATTCTTCATCTCAATTTATGAAGGACACAATGCACTAAGCCAAAATATGATTCCTTAGACACATTCCTCTCTAAAACAACTCTCCAATGGTTGTACTCATGCCTAATTTTGAGTTCTGAGAGAAAATTTACAACATTCACCAACTGTAATTTCCACTCATTGCTTTGTTTTTACTGTTGCAAAATTGTTTTATTAATTTTTGAGAAAATTTTAGTGCGCAATTCAAAATTCTGGGTTGGTAGATGTCTTCTTCTTCTCAAGACCTTTCCAACGACTATTTGTTTTTCCCAATATGAGCCATGAACTGAAAGTTATGGCCCGAGGAAGTTTAGACTATTTCCCTCATTTTATCCGTGTATGATACAAGTGTCTTCCTTCTCTTCCTACACATTTTTACATACCCATATTCCAAATATGGCTCCATGGTTGTCTTCTATGGTTCATAACCTTTCCATAGACTACTTTTGTGCTCCAAACAAACTTCTAAGCAAGGAGTTATGCCCTCTGGAAGTAAATCGGTGCCAAAATTATACCCTTAACTATTCCAACTGTAACTTTCTCATACGAGTTCTATTTTACTCTCAAAATATCTCACTGGAAAGATCTCTCTGAGTTATTTTATTTAAGCTAGAGAAACTCTGTGTGGTTCCTTCAACACTTACAATTTTGAAAATTTGAACTCCTAAAAATGTTGTTTAGGGCCTCAAAATGCCCCTACAAGTTGAAGACCTTCAAAAATCCAAAAAATTCATATAAAATTGACTTTTTTTCACTATTATAACATTCTTTTAATCAGAGTCATTGATCTCAAAATTAGGAGAAATCAGATTTGTTGATTTCCCACCTCTGAACTCTTTTAGTGATCGATGATCGACGATTTCTTTGGTAAACCAAAATTGCTCACTGATTTGCCTGAACCCTGATCATCGACCATCGACCATCAACTATTTCTCTTGGAAACCATTTTGTTTCTCACGAATATCACTAAACCCTGATCATCGGTGATCAACCATCGACCATTTATTCTGGAAACCAACTTGTTTACAAATTTCACCGAACGCTGACCATTGGTGATCTACCATCTCTAGGTTGACGTGGCATGACATATAGATGTTGACATGACATGGCACGTGGATGTTGACAAGGAAAATTGGTTGACATGGTATGACACATGGATGCTTATGTGGCATAACACGTGGATGTTGACGTGTCATAACACATGGTTGATGACATGGAAATACACATCATCATCCTCTTTCCCTTCATTACAATCGACAACTTTTATTAGATGAATCAAACACATTGCTAATTCATCCAACCCCCAACCATCGACCATCGATAATCGACAATTTCTCTTGGATGTATAAAACCTTTCACCAATTTCCGTCGACCTCGAATCATCGACCATTGGCGTTTTCTATTGGAAAAGTAAAACTCTTTACACTTCTTGTCGATCCAACCATCGATTATCAACGAATTTTTTTGGCCAACTCAAACACTTTGAAATTTTTGACCAAAACCCATATGAATCTAGGTCGTCAATCTTCCATTTAGAATGATCTTGACCATTGCTTTAATCCAACTTCCAAACGACCGAAAACAAATCTAGACCATCGATCTGTCTCATTTTCCCAACTGTCAAAAATGAATCTTGACTGTCGATCTACTAGACCTTACTCAACTCCGAAAAACTTTATAAGTTACTACATCTATTTACAATGGATCTAGATTGTTGATTTTGAAATCAAATGCGATCTCGGTCATTGATCATCAAAATTCTCCCAATTATTTAGCAACTACTAAAACATGAATTTTGACCTTCCAAGTCGAATTTTAACTCTGCAACTCTACATATTGATGCCCCATATAATCTCTTCAACAGTTCTAAGGCATTTAAAACTCAAATTTTCTCACGAATTTGAGGATTTCTCTCTAATTTTTACCATTTCCCCCCAAATATGTCACATAAAAAAATCCGTAACATGGAATTTTACCAAATTTTCACTGGTCCTTGGCCCATATGGGCCTAGTGTTGAACCATAAGCTTTGATACCAATCTGTAATGCTTCCCAACCCAACCAAGGTCCATTACATGCATAAATAGTCATAAAATTAATTTTTTCTACTAACTAATCATGTAGCTTACTAGCTACAGGAAAACATACAGTTTTAACCATTTGTTGATACCATGAACTATATGCATATACAACATTATAAAATAAACATAAAATGCAACTAATAAACTCAAATACAACAACATATAATTTTTTCTCAAACACTGAGTTAATACAAAACAATTAAACTCATAATGCAACATAGAAACAAGATAAAACACTTATCTTTTAAAAACTATTATGCAACCAATTTCTTGGGACATACATTCCACCCAACCATAGACTTGTTGTTCCAAATCTCAACAACAAGTCTCCCCCATGAGGGTTTCCAAGGATAAATGATGCGTCTCTTGTGATTGTGTATTTCTCAGTGATTCTATCTATGCTATTTTTATCTAGTGAAATGGAAAGAAACCTAATAATAGCTTAAAACTTAACATGGTATTAGAGCTACGCTGAAGAGAGAACCTTTCATAAGAGAAAGTGAAAAACATCACTGTTGCCGTACATGAAAAGTTTTGCTGAGGATGCCAAAGAATACGAGGATGCAAAGAGGAGAATCAATCCAAGAATATTTCTCCAGAATATCTCAATTCAAAGAACAACTAGAAGCGATCAGAGATGCTATAGATGAAGACAAACTTATAATGACAACCCTTAATGGTCTCTCAAGACCTTTGGATGAATTCATCCAAACCATTTGTGCAAGAAAGGAGAAACTACTATTTGATAGTATGTGGGAAGAATGCATTCAAGAAGAATCAAGAGTAGCTAACCGTGAAGCTTTACTTTCAAGAGACGAAGATCAAGCCCTAGCTACTCACACTCAAGGAGGAAGAAAGAAGTCTTACTTTCAGAAAGAAAATCATAAAGAGTCTCACCCCCAAAACAAATTCAGTCATAAAGAATATCAACCAAAGAAATTCCATAAGAAAGGATAAAGAAAGGAAAGAGATTACTCATCTATCCAATGCTACCATTGTGACAAGATGGGACATATTGTGAGACATTTTCCAGCTAAACGAGAAGAATATAAGAGGAAAAATAAGAGACATCATGCCCATGCAATTGAAAATGAAGAGACACCCACAAAGATGTTAAGAGAACAAATTAAAGACTATGTCTTAATCTCGGTCCTCTCAGGATCGGTAACACCTGGAGAGGACACTTGGCTCATTGATAGTGGTGCTTCCAAGAAAATGACAGGTCAAAGAGATGTTCTCTCTTGCCTTTCAAAAAATAAGTTTTCTCAGAAAGTTACACTTGGAGATGATTATCAATACCCTATCAAGGGAGTGGGAGAATCAAACTACAAGCTTAATTCAGGGACTCCAATGAAGATGAAGGATGTACTCTATGTACCAGGTTTGACAAAGAACCTACTCTCCATATCAAATCTAGAAAAGAAAGGCTTCAGAATTGTCTTTATAGATGGAGAAGTTCTTATGTGGGATAAAGGAGAAACCATGAAAGAAGCAATCATCATTGGAAAAGAAGAAGGTGGTTTGTATAAACTAAAGGGTCACTCAGAAGAAGCCATGGCCCATGCCATTGAGAATCCATGTGAACTTTGGAATATAATATTTTCACACATCAACTACTAGGCATTACCGTATATATGCAAGGCAGTCATAGGTCTACCAGAATTCAAGGTTGACCATGAAGGTGTGTGTGATGGATGTGCACAAGAGAAGAACATCAAGAACCCTTTTCCAAAGAGAGACAACAAAGCATAAAGAGTACTAGAACTCATTCACTTAGATGTGTGTGGCCCAATGCCATCATCCTCCATCAGTGAGTATGTGTACTATGTATCTTTTATTGATGATTATTCTCATAAAACATGGGTTTACTTGTTGAAATCAAAAGATGAAGTGTTGAGAAGTATAAAGCAAGATTTTTCATTTGTGGCTTTTCTCAAAAGGAAGGCATTGAATATGAAGAGACGTTCACTCCTGTAGCCAGATACACTTTGATCAGAACCATCATAGCCCTTGCATCTAAGTTGAAGTGAAAGTTACACCAGATGGACGTAAAGACAACCTTCCTAAATCGTCTCATTGAAGAATAAGTGTATATAGAACAACCTCAAGGATTTGAAGTTGAAGACAAGAAGACTCATGTCTGCAAGTTGAAGAAGGCTCTGTACGAGTTGAAGCAAGCTCTTAGAGCTTGGTATGGAAGGATAGATAGTTTTCTGATGAGCTTGGGATTTACTAAGAGTAAAGATAATTCTAACCTCTACTTCAAGGTTATGAATGATGAGCCGGTGATATTGCTGATGTATGTGGATGACTTATTCTTAATTGGAGAAGAAAAGCTCATCACCGAATGTAAGAAGAAGCTTGCTTCATAATTTGAGATGAAATACCTTGGCCTAATGCATTATTTCTTAGGTCTTGAGGTATGGCAGAGGCCAGAGAGGATCTTCCTTAACCAAGGGAAGTATGAAGTTGAAATTCTGAAGAGATTTGATATGTTGGAGTGAAATTCCATGAATACACCCATGGAAACGAAGCTGAAGCTTCTGGTCGACACTTCGTCAAAATTAATTGATTCCATGTTGTATAGACATATCATTGGATCACTGATGTATCTGATGAACACCATACCAGATATATGTTTTTTCATGAACACTTTGAGTCAGTTTCTGGTAGAACCCATACATGTTCACCTAGTTGCTGCAAAACATGTGATGAGGTACCTTAAGGGTACATTAGATTGTGGTCTCAATTATGGAGATCATGATTTCACACTGAGTGGGTACACTGATTCAGATTGGGCTGGAAGTGTCTCTGACAGGAAGAGCACTTCAGGATGTTGTTTTAGTTTGAGATCAGCCATGATCTCATGAAAGAGTAGGAAGAAATCAAGTATTGCTCTTAGTACAGCGGAAGCAGAATACATTGCCGTGTGTTCTGCCAGTTGTGAAGCCATAAGAATTCATAAGTTGTTGACAAGCCTATTCGACCTGGAGATGGAAGCAACCAAGATCCTATGTGATAACAAGAGCTGCATAAAGATGACAAAGAATCCTGTATTTCATGACAAGTGGAAACACATAGAGATTCAATACCATTACATCCGTGACATGGTGCGGAGAGGAGCCATAAAGCTCCAATATGTTAGCACAGATGAACATGTTGCCGATGTGTTGACCAAGCCTCTATCTCATGTAAAGTTTGAGAACTTTCAAGATAAGATTGGTATAGTCCGAAAGGACCTCCCTCGATAGGGGGAGTAGTGTTGTGTTGATATGCCAGCCTAGTGCTGTGCTTCCATCTTAATTGTTGTGTGGTGATGCCAGCCTAGTGTTGTGCTTCCAGCTTAATTGCTATGTGGTGATGCCAGCCTAGTGTTGTGCTTCCAACTTAATTCCTGTGTTGAGATTCCAACTTAATTGTTGTGTTGTGATTCCAGCTTAATTGTTGTGTTGATATTCCATCTTAATTGTTGTGTTGTGATTCCATCTTAATTGCTGTGTTGAGATTCCAACTTAATTTTCGTGTTGTGATTCCAACTTAATTGTTGTGTTGTGATTCTAGCTTAATTGTTGTTGTGATTCCAGCTTAATTGCTGTGTAGTGTGCCAACCTCGTGCTGTGATGATGTGCCAACCTCGTGCTCTGATGATGTGGCCAACCTCGTGCTGTGATGGTGAGGTATTAGTTTTATACTAATCCATATTGATGCAGATGATGATTTCATTCCATTGTGAATGACAATGTTGTTGATGAGAATTTTTTTTGATGATTTATAGATATGCTAGTCAGTGTTCCAAGATGTTGTTGATGATGTTTTCCTCTCTCTCGCTTGATGTTGTTGTAGAATACACTTCTTGTTAAGGGGGGGTGTTGAAATATTGTAATTGCAAAGAGTATTCTAATTATTATTGATGTGGTATTCATTAGATCAATCCCCTTTTGTGGATTGATCATGTCGGGTATTGTAAATGACCGAATCCCCTTTTGCGGATTGGTCAAACCCTAATTGTAATAGGCAAAATAAGAAGTCGGCCCCAAAATATATTAAAGGTGGTTATAACCACCTAGATTGAGAAGTCGGCCCTGCCAGTGAAAAGACACCTCTGCCAGATTGTATAAATAAAGAGGCTAGCACCTCATTTGAACACACACTCACTTGTTCATCAGAGCACAAGTTTGAAGCTGTATTTAGAGAAGAAAGAAGAGATAGAGAGGCACATTCTTGGGAGAGGACTTTCTGTATTTGTTTGAGTTATCTCTTGGAATTGTATTGGATATCTATATTAAGGAATTTTTTGCTGGGTTTTCTCCACCATGAGGGTTTCCCAGGATAAATGGTGTGTCTCTTGTGATTGTGTATTTCTCAGTGATCCTATCAATGCTATTGTTATCTAGTGAAATGGAAAGAAACCTAATAATAGCTTAAACCTTAACATGAAATTCTCTTAGATCCTCCCCTCTCTTGTGGATTAATCATCCCCCATCTCTTTCCATGTCTGTGAGCAGCTATCATCACATTTTATTATTAAAATTCAGAAATGGAATTCACATATACATCTCTTAGCTGTGGCCACATTTCATATTTGCATTAAGCATTAATTAAATTGGAGATTATGGCGTGGATGTTACACCAACCATAATTTCTTGTTCCTTTCAACCTGTTGACCCTAGGAATGCACCCCTTTCACTATTCTCAGTCCATCACGCTGCACCATTATTTTATTAGGGATGTCAGGGTAGGTGACTAGGAATTCTGAGATGTGGTTTTGGAATTCTAGCTGCCCAAAAATTGAGTCTTGCATTTTTAACTTTTGTTTTCCTCAAAATTGACAAAAAATTTGTGTGTATTCCTCTTGCATAGTTTCTCATTGATCCCATGTAGTGTATTCATGACTATATTTGTTCCATTGAACCTTTACAATACCTATGGATTCGTTCCCGAGCACTTTGAATTTTCGGTCCATGATGCGTACTGGTTCCACCCAGAAATCCCCTTCGTGTTCCACGGCCTGGATCACAGTCTAATCAATTATGTGGTTATGGTGAAGCACTTATTTCTTTAATAATAACATGTGAAATACATTATGCACTCTCATGGATGCAGACAATGCTGACATATATGCAACTGGCCCTATCTTCTTTAAGTTTCAAAAGGCCTACAATATCTTGCTGCCAACTTTGGGAAGCAACCCAATCTTAGCGAACTTCTTTTCGCCTTCACTTTTAGAAATACATGTTCGCCCACTTTAAAATCTCTGCAAACTTTTTTCTTGTCTACATAATTTTCAATCTATTCTGGGAAGTCTTTAAATTTTTCCCGATCTTTGCCATGTGTTCTTCCATTTCCTTCAATAAATCTGACCCAATGACAACTCTGTCTGTTGAGTTATCCCAACTTAATGGTGTATTACACTTCCTACCATACAATGCTCCAAATTGGCTCTTTTTTAATGAGGCTTGATACCCATTATTGTAAGCAAATTCCACTAAGTGGATATGATCTTCCCACTTTGATGGTTGGTCCATCACATACATTCTAACCATGTTTTCAATTATTTTGTTGGTCCTCTTTGTTTTCCCATCAGATTATGGGTGATACGTCATGATAAGATTTAAATTTTTCCCAAATCCTTTGAACAAACCTTTCCAAAAATAAGATGTAAACTTAGGATCTTTGTCTAAAACTATTGCCTTAGGCACCCCATTTGACAACTTCTTTCATGTGGATTTCTGCAATATTTTCTCCCTTGTGTGTATTCTTTACTGGAATAAAATGTGCAACCTTAGTCAATTTATCCAGCACTACCATGATGGAATCATGTTGCTTCACTGTTCTGGACAACTTAGTAATAAAAGACACTACAACTACTTTCCACTTCCATTATGGAATGGGAAACGGTTGTAGAAGTCCAGTTGTATGTCTATGCTCAACCTTTACCTTTTGACATTCTATGCACCCAATGATATAATCAACCACTTATTTCTTCATTCTGAGCCAAAAATATTGTCTCCTCACAACTGCAATGGATTTATGATATCCTGGGTGCCCAACATATGGAACAATGTGAATTTCTCTCAATGCTTTATTTTCCAGATTACTGGAATTTGGAACATATACCTTTCCTATGTACATGAGGATTCCATCCTCTTGCAACTCATAATATTTAAATTTATGTTGCAAATTGTCTTTCTATAATGTTTCCTTTATTTTCAAATAGTTTTGATCTGAATTTGTTGTTTCAATAATTTTGTCTTTTAAATCAGATATGTACATGCTAATGACTGCAATATGAATATCATGTACTCTTTTGTTGAGTCCATCAACCACCTGATTTTCTTTGTCTCTGATATGTTTAATTTCAAAGTCATATTCAATAATAAATTCAAGCCATCTAGTTTGTTTGGCATTTAATGTGGGTTGTCTAAACAATTTTTTTGGACCATAGTGGTTTTTCCTTAGCTCAATTTTTCTCTCCATGAGGTAATGTCTCCACATTCTTAGTGCATGAATAATGGTTGCTAATTATAAGTCATGTGTAGCATAATTCTTGTCATGCTCTTTTAATTTTTAGAACTTGTATCACACCACATGATTCTTTTGAGTGACGACTCCTTTGAGTCCTTCTTTGTACATTTCAATGTACACCACAAAATCTTCATCCAAATATGCAATATTCAATATTGGTGCACTGGTCAAAATGTCTTTCAGCTGCTGGAAGCTCTCTTCACACTTAGAAGTCCATTCAAATTTCACTCCCTTCGTTTGCAAACAAGTGATTGGGATTGCAACATTTGAAAAGTATTTTCTAAATCTTCGATAATAACTGGAAAGACTCATGAATGATCTGAACTCTATCACATTTCTTGGCTTTGGCCATCCTCTGATGGTGTTTATCTTCTCGGAATCAACTGTTATCCCATTGGATGAAATAATATGCCCCAAGTAGTGAATACTATTTTGATAAAATACGCACTTAGCTTGGAATACAACTTGTGCTCTCTTAAATTTTTTATCACCATTCTCAAATGTTGCTCATGTTCTTCTTCTGTCTTTGAGTAGAATCATATATCATCTAAGATTGCAATCAAAAACTTGTGCAGCTATTCCTTGAACACTCCATTCATCATGCGCATGAAAACAACTAGGGAATTTGATAACCCAAATGGAACTACCATAAATTCATAATGCTCGTATCTTGTCTTGAATGTTGTCTTGTTGATATCTTCTTCTTTTATCCTCATTTGTTGATAACCTGATCTCAAGTCAATCTTGGAAAATATTCTTGCACATTTCAAGTGATCAAATAGATCATCAATCCTTGGAAAAGGGTATTTGTTCTTTATGGTGACCTTATTTAGCTATTTGAAATCAATATACAACCTTAAGGTTCCATATTTCTTCTTCACAAAAAGAATAGGGGGGCTCTGCAAGGTGACACACTTGGGTGTATATACCCCATTTTTAGTAGCTCTTCAAGCTGCATATGTAACTCTTTCAATTATGGTGCACCTGTTTTGTAAGGTGTCTTGGACACTGGGGAAGCTCCTAGCACCATATCAATAGAGAAATAAATGTCTCTCTTTGGTGGAAGTCTTGGGATTTCCCTAAAAACATCTTCAAAATACCTAAAAAATGGATAGTCTTCAATGATTGCCACTTTATCTTTGGATGCCTCTTTCATATGGGCTGCAAACATTTGACATCCCTTCCTAAAACTATTTTTCAATTGAATGGATGAAATTTCTCTAACAACTACAACCCTTGGAATGCCTTGAATTTTTCCTTGTTTCCATCCATCATCAAGACAAGTAATTGTCTTCCTATAACAATCTAGGAAAACATGGTGTTTTTCCAACCAATCCATGCCAATTAGATAGTCATATGAACCTAATGGTACAATGTTCAAATCTACCTTTGCATTGAGTCCATTATTGTCTATCGAGCAATCTTTAACCAACTCACCGATTTTCCTCTTGGTCCCTGTGCCCAACCTAGCCAAGATTTATTATGGTTACTCATTTGCAAGTAAAATATTTCAACAATGTTAGAGTCTATGTAACTATGGATAGCTCCATAATCAATTAAAATTGCTATGGGATGGTTATCAATCTTACCTTCCACTTCAATCATGGGGGATTGGTATTATGTCTTCTTTTTTTAGAAGGCTACATAAATCCTTGGCATGTTTCCTCCCATGTATTCAACTATTTTAGCCTCCTGAATGTTGTGAACATTCCTCATTCTTTCTCCTTTGTGAGGGCAGTCCCTATATAAGTGATTTCCCTCACATCCCCAACATTGTAAAGGTTGTTGGCTTGGCCTTTTCCCAAATGAATCTGTCATCCTGGGATCATTTTGGGTTGACTATCCTTATTGAATTTATTGTGATTTTTTCTTGAAAAATGGTGGCTTAAAACCTTCCTGTCTGTGATCCCTCTTTTCTTTCATCTTGTCATTCCAAGATATTTGGAAAACTGGCCTCCCTCTGCTATGCCCATAAATATGCTTTGCTCTCCTTATGGCCTCCTCCAAATTCGTGGGGTTATCATAGTATCTTATCATTGTAGAAGGAACATAATCCACTCACAAATATTTGGATTTTGACCTTCTCATCCTTTATGAAGCCAACATACTTTCACAACTCAAAAAACTTCTTATCGTATTCATCCATTGTCATGCTTCCCAACTTGAGTTGAAATAAATATTTCATCTTCCTCTCATAGTAATGATATGACAAGTATTTCTCTTGGAAATACCCTTTGAATTACTTCCATGAGACCTTCTTCTCGTCAAGGTGTTTGGCTTTATTAAGTTGATCCCACCACATAGCTGCCTTTCCTTGCAAGTGGTAGATTTTTTTTTTTTCATTCAATTTGTTCAAATGTATAAAGTCAACACATAGCCTAATTTCTCTATTTTTCTTTTGAATTGGCACCAGGCTATCCACCCATGTGAATTCCTTGTAGAAGCAATAGTTTTACCCTCCAACATTTTTTGTAGCTCCTTTTGTATAGTTGGTGCCATTTTTGGGTTCATGTGTCTTTGCTTCTATTTAAAGGGATTGTCTTAATTTGTTATTCAATGGGATAGTAAGTAGAATTATTTATCCCTTATATTCCTTGAGATCATCATAAGTCCATGCAAATATATCCTTGTATTCCTAGATGAGGACTTCAATTTACCTTCTCTCTTCTGATCCAATATTTATCTCCACATTATCTTCAATCTTGCTTGTCCCCATTCACTTCTTAAACATGTCATGTCTATAAAAAATATTCTCAAGCAGGTTAAGACCTCTCTAAAAATTATCTTCCTTCCAATGCATGCCTTTAAATTCTTCATCATCTTTGCTTTGTAAATTTATTTGGCATTGGAAGATTTCTTGCAATTTATTTAAAAAATAATCACCTATGCATTATCACGAAAAACCTACAAATGCTTGAAATTATCTGGGATAGAAGGCCTAAAAACAACTTCCATATTGTGTTCTTTGAATCATTTCATCACATGGTTGAAGATACATTACTCCAAAAACCAATGCATCAACCTAAACATTTTCTTCCCTTGCACCAACAATGATAGAAATGCATCAAACACCTATATTGTGTCCCACACTACATGCTTGTAATTCTTAAATATCTCATTCTTTGCAACAAAATTGGTTTCTTTCTTTAATCACTACCAAATAAAAATCTCCAATGACTCTTAACATTTTTATACCCATTTATATCACCAACTCCAATCCTAACAATAATGATTCATATTCTGCAATATTATTTGTGCAATCAAATTCCAACTTGTAAGAGAAAAATGCAATCTCACCTTGAGGAGATGTGAATGTAATCCCTACTCTTGCACTTGTACTGGATTGAGCTTCATCAAAATGCATATTCCCTATGATCTCATTTCCTCTATCAGGTGTATCCTCCAATGGTGGAATTATAGATTGTGCCATGATAACATAGTTTCCAAAATCATCATCTACACACATGAGCTTGTTCATTTGTTTCTTTGGGTATTCAAAATGGTACTTTATCATTGTTTCTTTGTACAATGTGACATATGTGTTTTCACGTGCGGGTATGGTGGCATAATATAAGTCCATCTAAATGCTTCCACCCAAGTTAGTGGTCCATTTTATAGATAAAAACATACACCATACTACAATGTCCATCAAAATAGTGACATTTGGATACACAACCAATTTAAATCGGAGATCTTTAATCAACCCACACACCTTTATTTATCTTGAATCCATGACACATATATTTTTGTAAGGTCGGGTGATTTTGAGACCTAATTGATTCATGGCCTTCAAAGACATAAAATTTATGGAAGCCCCTGAGTCTAACATACAAATCTGAAGCATTATATAATTCATCATCAATGTAATATAAAAGTGTGAGTGAACACCATTTTTTCTTTCTTAATTCACACCTTCAAATCATATAGGGCAATTTTCATTAGCCTCTTTGAAACCAAAGAATTTATTTAATTTCTCTCTTTGTGCTGGGATCTTTTCTATTTCAGTTAGGGGAACACATATTTTAACCTTGGTCAACTCATTAGATAAATCCACATTCACTGCATTTGTAATTTCCATACCTTCACATGGCCTTTCAAATATAGATATTTTGGCAATTCCATCTGTTGGACAATGGTATTTATTGGCATGTCTTCTTTGAACATTTTTTCTTCCTCCTTCAAGATTCTATGGGATTCCTTTATTTCTTTGAGTATAAATGTTCCATGCTTTATCATCGAGTTTTTTATAAGAGGTGTTTTCACCTAACAATTATGATACCTTGTAAGAACTTATTCCTTTCTCATTTATTTCACACATACATTCTCTAGAAATAGCCTAATACTTTCCTCCTAAAGTGCAAATGAAACAATCTTCATCAACAAAATTCAAATCATTCAATTCATTAGTATACTAAAACATACCTTCTTTGATTCATCTTCTAATTTTGGGCAAGTTTCTTTAACATGGAAATCTTGACAATGCATACACCATAAGTTGTCCTCATCATCCACCATGTTGGTGGGATTCATAGGGATGGGAAGTCTCATATCTTCTACACCTGCATTCATATCAAAAACAAAATATTTTTTGTGTTGATATTGACTTTGTTACATTCTTTCCATTCAGACCACCCAATTCTACATTCCTAACACATACACTTGCATTTTCTCCACAACTTCTCTCAATTTTGTTATGGCATCTAGGGCTAGATCAACATCATTCATTGACCTAGACTTTTTTTAATCCATATAGCTTGATGTTTTTGACAGACTGAGCAATTTACTTTTCCCTAATGCTACCAAGTTCTTCTCTATCTTGATCACCATTTCTCGAGCCTCCTTCAAGGTCTTCAATTCTTTCTCTCTTATCAAGTATCTATATTTCCTGTCAAATGCATCTACATAAATAATCAAAATGATTTTCATTGGAGGTTTGATTTCTTTATGTAACTTCTAAACTATGTGATCAATCCTTTTATTGAACTCTACAACTATCTCATTTTCATTTCGTTTTGCACCATTCAAAGTAGCCAATAGAAACCTGTCATCTTTTCTTTATTCCCAGTGCTCTAGGAAAACCCTTTCACATTCATCTAGTGTGTTGGTATTGTTATTTGGTAGGCTAATAGACCTTGAATAAATAGCATCATCCTCCAAATACAATATATATAGCTTCAAAACCATGTACAAATGCTTGATTCGTGTTTGTTGGATCACTCTCTAGAGTGTCCTCATGTGGTCCCATGTTGAGACTACATTATATCCTTGGAATGTAGGGAGATTATCTATTGCTTTCTCCAGTATATCACGAGGAGATCATGAATAGGTGAAAAATCCAAGGGTTTGTAGTTATCATCCAACCAAGGTTTGGCCATAATGCTTACTACAATAGATTGCCTTGGATCAATAGAAAAAAAGTGATTTATATCTTCACCAACATCAAAATTTTGTGTACTTCACTTTTGTGATGCTCATGTTGAATTGTTTGCTCCCATTTTGTAATATCTTTTTGGTTCAACTAGCGAAGGAACACTATTTTGTGAGGAACTTCTTTTGGAGTACCTCTTCAAATTTTCTTCAAGTGGATTCACCATATGAGACTTCAAATTTAACCCTATCTCCTCTCATCAACTACCTTGAAGCATGGTATTCAAATTTTAAGGAAATGGACTTTATCCTTGACAATGACACTAATTTGTTACCTCCCATACCTACACTTTAAGTTATAAATCCCTAAAAACAAGTGAAACAAAATGGGAACTCATAAACGTTACTAAATGTCACCCGAATAACACTTACTCTCACTTTAAGTTGGATTATCTTTGACACAAGGGGGGAAGCCCTAAGAAAAATGTTCACAATTTTTTGATATAAATGGGTGAAATAATAGACTAGTGTCAACCCAATTGGTTGATGGAGTTAGGGTAAAATTTGAGAGGGCTCAATTTAAAGTGAATGGATGTGTAATTAGGTCATTAATAACATGCACTAATTAACCAATTAACATTCATAAATACATGGAAATAAAGAAAGGGCCGTTCCAAAAGTGTCTTATCAAACCATTACAAATCAATGACAAAGATGTGTGATCGTGAACAAATCAAGATAGAGGAAACTTCCCAAAGAGTAGAAATGACAATGACAAAACAATATATTGATAAATAACCAACAATAAGAGATGATAAGGGTTTAACCTCAACCTTAACCTGTATTTATGGAGCCAAACAACCCTTATAAAAAAGGTCTATATAGGAGATTTATAAAGGTAGCCTCAATAAAAAAATTCAACTATGAAAGATCATAGGAAGATGATGAACCTCACATAGAATAAACCCTTAACTTGCCTCGCTCCACATAGATATTCAACGAAGCCCTTGAACTTATTCACACTTCTTTCAACTCTCCTTTGCACTTTATTTTTCTAGTATTTATAGCCTCCATACTCATCTTCAACCTCAATTAGGGCACATCCATGATAATCCCTTTTGCTTACTTGATGACAATTTAGATTACACTTGTAAATCTCCTACATGAAAGGGCACATTCCAAGGGAACTATTTAAACCCTAGCTCACCTCTTCCTCATGAGTGTTCCCCATTAATGATCTATTTATTATTTGACTTGTAACTATATTCAATTTTTTCTCATAAGACTAGGGAAAAACTCCAAACAAATTAAATTTATCTTTATAAAAAAGATTTTTTGCTTTCAGTCTAGGCTCCATAAGACAAGGGCCAATCTCATCCATATCCACATAATTCTTTAAATGTGGTATTTTTCTCCTTAAGTTAAAGAATTCCTTTATAAAATTCCTTTAATGCTTCTTAGCGTGTCAATTGTGCCAATAAAGTGGCGAGTGAATATGCCAAAATTCATTTATGCTCATCCATATTGGGTCATCCTCTTTTCGCTGTGTTATCACACAATCTGTACTTGCCCAAAGCCCAAGGAAAGTGAGGCAAGATTGGCGTAACAAGGGGGTGACCTATCACTGTCACCTTAATATGAAACCCCTTTATTTTTAGGAGTATTTTAAGATTACCCCAAGGGAGATGTTTAGTGACCTAAAGGGTTGAAGAACTAAGACAAAGAAGCAAGAATACCCCCATCTCACTGGTCACTCAAGTCAAAAGGTTCTTTATGTCTTTAAGAGATGAAGCAAAGGTAAAGATGAAGTGCACTTGCCCAAAACAAGACAACAAAGCAAAACTATGGTATCTTTCAAGTACAAAATGTTGTTAGTGCTTCATAAGACCATGAACCTTTGAAATATAAGCTAGTTAATTTAAAATTTCAACGATATAAAATTTTACAACATAAATAAGTTTAATAACAACTGTAATAAATATGTCTTAGAATTGCTTGAAAAGACAATGAGAAAGTATTTTTAACTAGGAAAGATGCTAATCAATTGTCACAAGCATTTTTTGTAGTGTCTAGATAGCATTAAATGTTAGTTTTGCAAAATATTTGTTGCAGTTAGATGGTTTTAGCAATCTTTTGTAACAACACCAAGTATTAGTGCTCAAAATTGCAAGAAAATATCATGAAAACTTATCACAAATAATTTCTTAGTGAGTTAGATGTGAGTTAGGTATGTGAATGCAACAAATTAGTATAGATTAGTATGGATGTAGTAATTATTTGCAACAACAATAAGTTAACTAGTGAATTAGTCTAGTTTAGAGTTAGTAGAGGTTAGCAAAAGCTTCAAGGAAGAGAGTTTGAGTGTTGGTTTAATCAATCATTCACTAAAGCAAGTGGACAAGTGCCTTTTAGGGCTTATGGAGTCAACAATAGCAACAACACAACTTGGAAAAAAGTAGCAATGATAATACTTGCGAAAGGAAAAGAGGTGGATGGAAGAGGTGTTGGCACTTCAAGGCCTCAAACATCCAAATATTAAAGACAAATTCACTAGAGAGTATGCACTTTTAGGCCCTAGTGAATCATCCTTGCTTAGACTATTGAAAAATATTATGCAATAAGCAATTAGAATGAAGCTACTAGAGTGCTAGCACTTTAGGGCTCTAGTAGTCACTTCCAAACAAGGTGTACTTGAGAAATTTAAACAAGTAAAAAAGATAGAGAGAGAAAAAAGTAACTTATGTTTCTCTCCTAGGGTTTAAGCAAGCAATTTCATAATCTTTAACACAAAACAAGTAAAATTTACCACAAGCATTTATTACATGAAAAAATTGCAGTTTTTCTACTTACTTTGTTGGATT
>JZKD02S1673597.1:631009-657025 GCA_000966675.3 Picea glauca | reverse complement strand
AAAAACAATAATGAGTCATATTTACATCAAACACTATTGGGTCCATTACCCAAACCTTTGCGCTACGGGTCTTTCTTCAAGGGTTGACATCAATGACAACCAACCTTAATCAACATACTTCACCAAGAATAATCAATCGAAACCCTAGTTGAAGATCTTCCATCATGAAAAATAGCCAAGATACACCGTGAAATGCCTCTCCAAGAAGTTGCGCACTAGTTATTTCAGCCAATATCCCTTAAAGAGGGCGCAAATTTCAGTTCACACTTTTTGTGTGATGAGTTATGATGATAAAATGAGAGTACTTTATATCTATTTATACAAAACTTTGACCATTAATTAATTTTAGGTCAAATAAAATGTCGACCTAACCAATTTACATTAAAATCCAATTTTGACATAAATAAAATCAATTAAAAACTAAAAACATCTCCAAGGGTGACGTCATGCCCTTATAGGGTGATGTTGAGCCCCTAAGGTGGAACATTGGGCTCTGAATGCAGAATGTTTGGCCTCCAAAGGCCCTAGATGATGCCCACATGTGCTACCTAGATCACAACTGCCCCCAAAGTGTAGATCCTAGCTCTGGATTGCGTCCAGGATCATGATGGTTATGTCTTGGGCTTTCAAAGGTCAACTTCCATATGGAAGAGAAATACCCCCCGAGTCTAGGTCTACCTGGGTGCCTCCAAGGTGACATCCTTCTTTCTTCCTGGTGCAAACCTCTGATGTCTTCTTGCCCCTAGTTGGAGTTACAACATCCATCTGTGGGATTTAATCCCCATGAAGGTCCGAGCTAATCATTCCCCCATGTGTACCTGTCCACTGGGTAAGGTTCTGGAGAAAAAACAAGTACGCCCTCTAGGGGTTCATAAGTCACAGAGATCATAACATGTAAATCACATCCAATAATCAAATTACAGAAACATGTGTATCAAATCCCCCTTTACCCAGAAAAATGCTAAAAGACGTTATGCAATTTAACAAGTCAGGTTTGGAGAAGGTATCAGGGTGTCCTATTGGGCTAATCCTCATTAACTTTAGGGTGTTTCCCAGGTGAGTGATAATCCATGTCATGTAAGTGTATGAGGTGGCGTGGGGTAAGTGTTTGGGCATGGGGTGCAATGATAACAGGGAAATGTAAATCTTACCTGTGGGTTTCTTTGAAGAGGATGAGTTGCACCTTGTCATAGATGCCATTGTTTCCTAGCCCATTTACTACCTTTTACTCTTATATTTATTATCTTTTGATCTTTTTCTTTTGTGATTCAAGGGAAAAGTTGAGGGACACTATCCTAGCTTGGTGACCAGAGGTGACAGTGTTATCCACAAACATTTCACGAAGATGAGAAGGTTGGCTCATGATGAGACCCCCTTTCTTGGGAATCCTTGGGTGAAGCATCTCAAAGGTTTTAAAGGATTTTAAATCTTGTGAGCTACTTTTACCTTCAGGGCCTTTAGCCCCTTCTTCCCACAAGGCAAGGTACAACCCTTCCTAGTGTGGCCAATTCCAATGCCCGAACAAAGGTAGGGGAAGATGACATTACATATGGAAAGTGGTAAGTATGGAGTAAATGGATGATGACCTTTCACAGACCCACCCAGTGGAAACCCATCCTAAAGGGAGATCAACTTACTAGGGTATCATGTCACCCTTCCAGGTATGAACAAGTCAAAGAGCATAATTTCCAAGCAAACGTTTTGAAATAAAGGAGAATTAAATGAAACATATTCAAGTGCTTCAAGAATCAGAGTGACACATACCATAATACCTAGAATCATTACCTCATGGAGAAATACTTACTGCTACTTCAAAACTAGGTTGGTGGGATGGATACTACTGCTACCAATAAATGGGCTGCACTGAAGAAAAGAAGGGTGCTCCGGAGCCATGATCAAGTCATCTGACTCTCGGTACTCCATGTCTAGGCTTGATCTCCTTAATTATCCATAGGGTAGAGGATAACATATGGCTCCAACTTGGGGACATGTGCTCACCATAGAGTGCATGAGAACCTTAACATCTCTGGTATGACATGTGCCTGCTAAATATTAACAAAAAAATATTATTAATCCTTAGGGTGGTGATATCACCCCTTGATCATATATGATATAATAGAAAAAGAGCATCTCTAAAATATCATATAATCATGATCATACACATATACATAATGGAAGAATACAATATGAAAATGAAACTACAACTATAATAGCATGATATGCAGATGGTATATACAATGGATGTAAATGCCAACCTAATCTAACTTACCTGTACTTACCTATCATGATGTTGGTGGGAAGTAATGCTTGATGTGGATAACATTCGCAGGTAGCTTCAAAGCCTCTCCTTCAAGCGTTGTTAAATTAAAAGATTTGGTCCCTGCTTGACTCATAATCTTGTAAGGACCTGTCCATAATCCATCCAACTTCTTTTGCATACCAGGTTTCTATCTCCTTTTATCCCATAATAACACTTGATCCCCTTCTTTTAAATCCCTCTCTTTTGTCTTGTGATCAAAAGTGTTTTTAACCTTCTCTTGATTTTTCACCATTTGACCTAAAGCAACCCTCCTAGATTCGTTTAACTCCACCAACTGGTCAATTCATCCCTGGATTCCTTCTTCTTCTATGGTGTATTGTTGGGAAAAGCGGAGGATGGGGATTTGGATATTCACAGGTAGTTTAGCCTCTAACCCATATACTAGTTCAAATAGGTTTTTTCTTGTTGAGGTCTTTGTTGTTATTCGATCTTCCCACAGGACATACTTGATCTTGCTATCCCAATCCTTCTTATTTTCTCCCACAACTTTCTTAATGATATTCATGAGATTATTATAACTTGAATCTTCTAAACCATTTCCCTAGGGGTATTAATTTGAAAAATGGGATAGAGTTATAACTTATTTAAACAAAAACTTTGTTAAGGCAAGGGATCTAAAAGCTTTGGCATTGTCCATGGTGATTTTGGATGGTACCCAAAATATTTTTATAATTCTTTCTTCCAAAAGGTTCATGACTACCTCCTCAATATCATTATTTGTGGGAACAACCTCCACCCACCTGGTAAAGTAATTTGTGGTTGTCAAAATCCATTGGTAGCCATTACTTGGATTATCCTTAAATTCACCAACAAAATCTAAACCCCATTGTTGAAAAGGGGTTTCTACAATGATGGGTTTTAGAGGTTGTGCCAGGAGTCTCTGTTTAACCATAAAATATTGACAAGGTTGGCATGACCATACATATCGGTGTGTATCATCAAAAAATGTTGGACAATAATATCCAACTCTCAAGATCCTATGAGTAGTAGTACGGGAAACAAAGTTCTCCCCACAATATCTAGAGTACAACTCCCTTAACAATTTGTTAGCTTCATATTTTTTCACACATCTAAGGAGAAATCCATATTGGTCTTTCCAACCAATACCATCCTCAATTAAACAATATTTCATAGCTTTAAGTCTTAGATCCCTCCTTTTATAGTCCACTAGGTGGTCTGGGCATGATAAGTTCTTAAGGTAATAGATTATGTCAGAATTCCATTCATCGTGTTCTAGTTCACTTACCATCATATTCACTTGTTCATTATCTCCCATTTGTATGGATTCTTTGTTTCTTTTAGTCAACGTCTGAGATAACCTTTGTCCCTTTAGAATATTAGTGGGTTTTATTTCCAGGTCATATTCTTGGATCTTGGAAACCCACTTACCACTAGTACCCATACAGTCTTGTTGCGATAAAACATCCTTTACTGCTGGGTAAGGGACATAATCCTTAATATTTTTATACCCCACATAGTTTCTAAAATACTTGAGAGATTTTACCAGGGCGTAGGCTTGTTTTTCAGTAATTGAATAATTCAATTCTAAATCCCTAAGGACTTTTCTCATGAAGGAAATAAGGTTTTCATGATCATCAATGTCCTTTTTTAACACGACACCTTCAATGGTATCTTGAGAAGCAAAAGAGAATATCATGAAGTCTCATGAGTAATCAGGGCTAACCAAAGCCGGGGCTTGGGAAATGGAGTTTTTTATATCTTCAAAAGATTGAAGACCTTTGTCATCCCACCTAAATGTTACGTCTTTCTTAAGCAAGGAACTCATGGGTTTTATTCTTTCAGCAAAATTTGGAACAAATCTTCGAATGAAATTTATATTCCCAAACAATGATTGAAGGGCCTTTTTAATAGCAGGGGGATGTACACTTTTGATAGAATGGATTCTCTCTGGGTCTACAGAAATTCCCCCTTATGAAACTATGTGTCCCAATAACTTTCCCTTATATATCTCAAAAATAGACTTTTTAGGGTTTAAGGAAATATGATATTTCCTACACCTTTCAAAGACAATTCCGAGGTGTGAGATGTGATCTTTCCTTTCTTTTGACACAAATGTGATATCATCTTGGTAAATTTCTATAATCTTCTGAATCAGATCCCTAAAGGGGAAATCCATTGCTCTATGAAAATTCAAACTCGCATTCATAAGACCAAACGACACTCTTAAATACATGAATGTTCCCCATGGTGTAGTCAGTGTTGTTTTGAGTTGATTTTCCCTTTTGAGTAACACTTGATTGTATCTAGAAAATTAATCTAGCATGGACATCATGCCTACCCTAGTGACCCTTTGTAATAAATGATCCATATTTGGGAGGGGGTAATTATCTTTCAATGATAGTTTGTTAAGGTTTCGGAAATCAACACATAGGCGGATGTCAACAATCTTCTTTCGCACAACTACCAAATTAGACATCCATGATGAATACCTAATGGGAACTATAATACCAACATCTACCATTTTTTGGAGTTCCTTTTGTTTCTAGGTTGCCAACCAAGGATTAATATGTCTTAATTTTTGTCAGAAAGGTTTGGCTCCCTCTGTTAAAGGTATAACATCTTGGATGATATCACTCCTATAAGCCTTCAAGTCATCATAAGTCCAAGCAAAGGAATCCTTAAACTCTCTAATGAGGTTAAGTATTTCATTTCTATCTTCTTCAGTGGTGCCCTCCCCTATCTTTACCATCCTAGGGTCTATCTCAGTGCAAATATTGAATTCCAAGACCTTATCTATTTGTTGTTTGGGTTTTTTTCCTTTGTACACATCATGTCTATCAAATATTTGTTCTAAATGAATGCACCCCTTTGGTAGAGTAATATTTTTCAAATTTACCACCTCAAGGTCCATGGACTCAACCAGGAAATTTACTTGCGAATCAATGAAATCTTTATTATTTTCCATGAATCTAAGGATTTAACTGTCATCTTCAAAAAATTGTCAATGCTCTAAGTTATTAGGGATTAATGGTCTAAATAAAACCTCCATTTTGCAAAAATTATGGAAGGGGTATTCACAAGGTTGAAAGGTAGATGTTGAGACAACTAAAGCATCTGCTATGTAATTTTCCTATATGGGAACTACTTCAATTGACACCACTTCAAAGGATTTTGCAACAGACCTTGCAAAGTCTTGGTACCTTTTGAGTCTTCCATTATTTGTGGAAAATTTTAGTAAAAATTGTGATACTGTTAGGCATGAATCATCAATGACCCTCAAGTGCATTATACCCCTATCAATAGCCAGATTAAGACCTATAATCAAAGCCTCATATTCATCAACGTTGTTTGTGCAATGATATTCAAGCCTATAAGAGTAGTAGAAAGTTTCTTTAGAATGGGAATTTAGGACGATGCCTACCCCAAAGACAAAAATTGAATGAGAACCATCGAATTCTAAGGTCCATATTCCTTCAAGTGTTTTGCAAGTTTCATCTTTGGAGTCCCCTCCTTGAACAAACCAACTTTCTAACCCATTGATCACACAGAGGAGCTGATCAGTGAGTTCCTCAGAAGCTTCAATGAGGCATCTAGTGATAGGTTCATTGTGAAGGGTGAAGAATCCTCCCTCGGGATAGGGTATGGCCTTACATCCTTGGTATTGGAAGCTTCCACCTAATTTTTTTACCAATTATTTGCAGAGTAAGATTCCCCAACTACTTAATGTGTCTATCACTATTACATCGATCTTGAAAGAGACATCAAGGCAAGTTTGGAAGGAAACCACCAAGTCTTTGATAAGACCCTATGTAAAACCATCTTGTGTATCATTATTTGGTTGTGATATACTAATTCCTAGTAGGTGCATGACCCTTTTAGTCATAATATTTTTGGGAGTATCTGGGTCAAAAACACAATTATGGAGAAGGAAATAATTGATCTGGAGGGTAACATAAAAAGGTGTGAGTTCACTGTATCTTGTCCCAATACTTCCAACATGAAAAGTAATAGGGAAGTCTCCTCCAAAGTCATCTCCCTCAGTGATTTGTGAAGGTGAACATTCAATGTTTCCTTCCTCAAACTCCCAATCTTCAAAGATATTTTCAGGAGGAATTTGATCCTCAGGGGTCTCATGTTGTTTTTAAAAAATGAAGGCATCTTCCATGTTTGAAAATCTTGTGATCCAAGGGATGGTTCTTTAAGGGAAATCATCCAATTTAATGTCATTTTCTACCTCTAGTATCTATGGGAAATCATGCTCTTGTCATTCCATGCTTTCCTCATCGAACCATAAGATGTTATCTTGGTTGTTCAAAAGATTGACCTGGGAAATGGAATTGATTAATTTGAAAATTTCTTCAATCCCAAAAGAACTATCTTGTTCTTCCTCGAGGTTTGCAGGAACTCAGTTCTTGAAGGTAGACTAGAAGCCCCCTTCGAAGAAATCTAAATATTGTCGGAGAATAGAATTCTTCGGATGAAAGTTGGGCTTGATTCGGCGAAGTAAGGTGTTAAACCTATCATTAAATTCCCTAACATCTTCATCATTTTATTTTCAAATTTTGAGGTATTGGGAATAGAGGGCTTCCATGTCTTCCATCATGCCCCATCTTCAAAAAAAAATTCGTTCTAAATATTCACGGATTGTGAGGCTTTTGCTTGGGAGTGTAGTGCTCCATTTTCTGGCATCCCCAGTGAATGAGGCCAAGAAAAGTCTCATAAATGTGTCAGGGTGTTCTTTCCTAGATTGATGGAACTCATAACTTTCACATAACTTAGTCCAATGCGTGTTACTAGAAGATCCAACCTCTCCTGAAAATTCGGGTATCCAAGAATTGTCATATTTAGGGAGATCGTGTAATCCTCCTTGGATATTGGCCAAGTCTAAAGGGTTGAAGAGTTGTTTGGGTGCCCATTTAGAAGGGGCCATAGGGACAACATGGACTATAGGATAATAAGGTATGTATTGATGCCCGCTATGGGTAGTCATCAGTAGAGTCACTAGACAATCTGCTTGATATTATCAAAGGGATGAGGGGATCACCCCCAGTGGAGTCACTAGCTAAACTTTGTGAAAATAAGGCTTTGGATTAAGGCTTACCAAAAAAGTGTCTTTGAGGAAAATTGACTCGATGTTCCCTGACAATGGTGTCAAAAATTTTATTGCACAAACTATACTTGCCCAAATCCCAAGGCAAGTGAGGTAAGATTGGTGTAACAAGGGGGTGACCTATCACTGTCACCTTAATAGGAAACCTCTTTCTTTTTAGGAATATGTTAAGATTACCCCAAGGGAGACGTCCCTAGTGACCTAAAGGGATGAAGAGCTAAGACAAAGAAGCAAGAATACCCCCCCTCTCACTGGTCACTCAATTGAAAAGGTTCTTTATGTCTTTAAGAGATGAAGCAAAGGTAAAGATGAAGTGTACATGCCCATAATAAGACAACAAAGCAAAAACATGGAAACTTCCAAGTACAAAATGATGTTAGTGCTTCATAAGACCATGAACATTTGAAATATAAGCTAGCTGATATAAAATTGCAGCGATATAAAAGTTTACAACAACAATAAGTATTTTATAACAACTACAAGAAATATGTCTTAGAATTTCTTGAAAAGACAATGGGAATCAGTGAACTCTACTATTTTCCATGAATCTAAGGATTTGATTGTCATCTTCAAAAACTTGCCAATGCTCTAAGTTATCAAGGATCGATGGTCTAAATAGAACCTTCATTTTTCACAAATTCTGGAGGGGGCCTTCACAAGGTTGCAAGATAGATGCTGAGACAGCTAAAGCATCTGCTACGTAATTTTCCTCTCTGGGAATTGCTTCGATTGACACTACTTTAAAGGATTTTGCAACAAAACTTGAAAAGTCTCAGTACCTTTTGAGTCTTCCATTCTTTATGGAAAAGTTTAGTAAAACTTGTGACACTGTTAGTTATGAATCACCAATGTCCCTCAAGTGCATTATACCCCTATCAATATCCAGATTAATACCTATAATCAAAGCCTCATATTTGGGAACATTTTTCGTGCAATGATATTCAAGCCTACAAGAGTAGTAGAAAGTTTCTTTAGAAGGGGTAGTTAGGACGATGCCTCCCCCTAGGCCAAAAATCGAATGAGCACCATTGAATTCTAAGGTCCATATTCCTTCAAGTGTTTTGCAAGTTTCATCTTTAAAGTTCCCTCCTTGAACAAACCAGCTTTACCCCATTGATAACATAGAGGAGCTGATCAGTGGGTTCCTCAGAAGCTTCAATGAGGCATCTAGTGATAGGTTCATTGTGAAGGGTGAAGAATCCTCCCTCGGGATAGGGTATAATGGCCTTAGATCCTTGGTCTTGGAAGCTTCCACATAATTTTTCTACCAATTCTTTGCAGAGTAATATTCCCCAACTACTTAATGTGTCTATCACTATTACATTGATCTTGAAAGAGACACCAGGGAAAGTATGGAAGGAAACCACCAAGTCTTTGATAAGACCCCATGTAAAACCATCTCATGTATCATTATTTGGTTGTGATATACTAAGTCCTAGTTGGTGCATGACCCTTTCAGTCATAATATTTTTGGGAGTATCTGTCTCAAAAACGCAATTATGGAGAAGGAAATCATTGATCTGGAGGGTAACATAAAAAGGTGTGGGTTCACCGTATCTTTTCCCAATAATTCCAACATGAAAAGCAACAGGGAAGTCTCTTCCAAATTCATCTCCCTCAGTGATTTGTGAAGGTGAACATTCAATGTTTCCTTCCTCAAACTCCCAATCTTCAAAGATATTTTCAGGAAGACTTAGATCCTCAGAGGGATCATGTTGTTTTGAAAAAATGAAGGCATATTCTATCTTTGAAAATCCCGTGCTCCAAGGGATGGTTCTTTTAGGGAAAGAATCCAATTTAATGTCATTTTCTACCTCTAGTATCTATGGGAAATCATGCTCTTGTTCTTCCATGCTTTCCTCATCGAACCATAATATGTCATCTTGGTTGTTCAAAAGATTGACCTCGGAAATGGAATTCTTAATTTGAAATTTTGTTCAATCTGACAAGCACTATCTTGTGCTTCCGGGAGGTTTGTAGGAAATTAGTTCTTGAGGGTAGACTGGAAGTCCCCTTCGAAGGAATATAAATATTTTAGGAGAATAGAACTCTGTGGATGAAAGTTGGGCTCGATTCGACGAAGTAATGTGTTAAACCTATCATTAAATTCCCTAACATCTTTGTCATTTTGTTTACAAATTTTGAGGTATTGGGAATAGAGGGATGCCATGTCTTCCATCACGCCCCATATTTGGAAGAAAACTTGTTCTAAATCTTCACGAGTTGTGACGATTTTTCTTGGGAGTGTAGTGCTCCATTTTCTGGCATTCCCAGTGAGTGAGGCCAAGAAAAGTCTCATAAATGTGTCAAGATGTTCTTTCCCACATTGATGGAACTCATAACTCTCATAGAACTTAGTCCAATGTGTGTTACCAGAAGCTCCAACCTCTCTTGACAATTTAGGTATCCAAGAATTTTCATCTTTAGGGAGATCGTGTAATCCACCTTGTATATTGGCCAAGTAATTGCCCAAACCCTAAGGCAAGTAAGGCAAGTAAGGCAATATTGGCGTAACAAGGGGGTGACCTATCACTGCCACCTTAATAGGAAACTCATTTCTTTTTAGGAGTATGTTAATATTACCCCAAGGGAGACGTCCCTAGTGACCTAAATGGATGAAGAACTAAGACAAAGAAGTAAGAATACCCCCCTCTCACTAGGCACTCAAGTCATAAGGCTCTTTATGTATTTAAGAGATGAAGCAAAGGTAAAGATGAAGTGTACCTTCCCAGAACAAGACAACAAAGAAAAAATATGGTAGCTTTCAAGTAAAAAATGACATTAGTGCTTCATAAGACCATGAACCTTTGAAATATTAGCTAGCTGATATAAAATTGCAGCGATATAAAATTTTACAACAACAATAAGTATTTTATAACAGATGCAAGAAATATGTCTTAGAATTTCTTGAAAAGACAATGGGAAAGTAGTTTTAACTAGGCAAGATGGTAATCAATTGTCACAAGCATTTTTTGCAGTGTCTAGCTAGCATTAAATGTCAATTTTGCAAAAAACTTGCTGTAGTTAGATGGTTGTAGCAAACTTTTGTAACAAAAACAAGTATTAGTGCTCAAACTTGCAAGAAAATATCATGAAAACTTAGCATTTATCAAGTAGATTGTTGGGAAATTATCACAAGCATGTTCCGAGTGAGTTATATGTGAGTTAGATAGGTGAATGCAATAAATTAGTATATATTAATATGGTTGTAGCAATGATTTTCAACATCAGCAAGTTAACTAGTGAATTAGTCTAGTTTAGAGTTAGTAAATATTAGCATAAGCTTCAAGGAAGAGAGTTTGAGTGTTTGTTTGACCAATCATTCACTAAAGCAAGTGGAGAAGTTCCTTTTAGGCCTTATGGAGTCAACAATAGCAACACCATAACTTGGAAAAAAGTAGCAATGATAATACTTGCCAAAGGAAAAGAGGTGGATGGAAGAGGTGTTGGCACTTCAAGGCCTCAAACATCCAAATCTTAATTCACTAGAGAATAAGCACTTTTAGGCCCTAACGAATCATCCTTCCTTAGAATATTGAAAAAATTATGCAATAAGAAATTAGATTGAAGGTACTAAAATGCTAGCACTTTAGGGCTCTAGTAGTCACTTCCAAACAATGTGTACTTGAGAAATTTAAACAAGTAGAAAAACTAGAGAGAGAAAGAAGTAACTTATGTTTCTCTCCTAGGGTTTAAGCAAGCAATTTCATAATCTAATAACATGAAACAAGTAAAATTTACCACAAGCATTTATTACATGAACAAATTGTAGATTTTCTACTTACTGCACCAAGAATAATCAAGCCAAACCCTAGTTGAAGATCTTCCATCATGAAAAATAGCCAAGATACACTATGAAAAGCCTCTCCAAGAAGTTGCGCAGTAGTTATTTGAGCCAATAGCCCTTAAAGAGGGTGAAAATTTCAGTCCACACTTGTTGTGTGATGATTTATGATGATAAAATGAGAGTACTTTATCTCTATTTATACAAAACTTTGACCTGTAATTAATTTTAGGTCAAATAAAAGGCCGACCTGGCCAATTTACATTAAAATCCAATTTTGACATAAATAAAATCAATTAACACCTAAAAACATCTCCAAGGGTGACGTCATTCCCTTCTAGGGTGATGTTGAGCCCCTAAGGTGGAATGTTGGACTTTGGATGCAAAATGTTTGGCCTCCAAAGGCCCTAGATGATGCCCACATGTGCCACCCAACTCACAACTTCCCCCAAAGTGTATACCCTAGATCTGGATGACGTCCAGGGTCATGATGGTGACATCCTAGGATTTCAAAGGCCAACATCCACATGGAAGAGAAAGATCCCTTTGGGTCTAGGTGTGCCAGGGTGCCTCCAAGGTGACATCCTTATTTCTTCCTAGTGCAAACCTCTGATGTCTTCTTGTCCCTGGATGGGGTTACAACATCCATCTGTGGGCTTTAATCCCCATGAAGGTCTGAGCTAATGATTCCCCCATGTGTACCTATCCACCATGAAAGGTCCTGTAGCAACAACAATTACGCCCTCTAGGGGTTCATAAGTCACATGGATCATAACATGTAAATCACATCCAATAATCAAATTACCCAAACATGTGCATCAAACCCCCATTTACCCAGACAAATGCTCAAAGAAGTTATGCAATTTAACAATTCGGGTTTGGATAAGGTCTTAGGGTGTCCTATTGGGATAATCCTCCTTAAGTTTAGGGTGTTTCCCAGGTGAGAGCCAATCCAGGTCATGTAAGTGTATGAGGTGGCGTGGGGTAAGTGTTTGGGCATGGGGTGCAATGATCACAGGAAAATGTAAATCTTACATGTGGGTGCCTTTTTAGAGGGTGAGATGCACCTTGTCATATATGTCATTGTTTCCTAGCCCATTTACTGCCTTTTACTCTTAGCTTTGTTATCTTTTGCTTTTGTTCTTCAAGGGAAAAGTTGAGGGACACTATCCTGGCTTGGTGACCAGAGGTGACAACGTTATCCACAAACATTTCACATAGATGAGAAGGCTGGATCGTGATGAGACCCCCTTTCTATTAGCTATGCCACCAAGAGCCACTACCCTGGTTTGGTGACTAGATAGGTGGTAGTGTCATACCGCTACATGCCCATTGTCATAATAGGTCAGCTCATGATGAGACCTCCTATCCACCAACTAGTACCTTGAGTGTTTATTTATCTTATGGGTTCCATTTTATTACTAAGAAGCCTTTTACTGCTTTCTTGAGAATCCCTGAGCGAAGCATCTCAAAGGTTTTAAAGGATTTTAACTCTTTCCAGCTACTTTTACCATCTAGGCCTTTATCCCCTTCTTCCCACACTAGTACATGTGGTTCAAATTCCAATGGTGCATTCAATGCAATTGCCACTTTATATTTTCGGGAGAATGACAAACAACATAACCCCTCAAACGTCGTTTCACGTTACATCACTTTTTTGACTCCATAGGTATCGTCTCTATTACGACATTTAATGCGGACATGTATCATCTTGGATTTGACTGTCCAAACCCCATATAGTCGTCGCTATAATGACGCTAAAGATATTGGAATTCTGACGCCCCATTTCGTCGGTCTCCACAATGTGGATTCCATGTGACCGATGTTAGGGACGTCGAAAGCTTGACGGCTGGCAACGTCGGTGGAGAGACGGTCAAATATATACCAACTGCAAGGACGCCATGTGATCGACGAAATTGGATGTCAGAGGATCGACGACTGGCATCGTCGGTGCAGAGATAATCAACTATATACCAACAACAAGGATGCCATGTGACCGATGTTAGGGATGTCGGAAGATCAACGACTGGCAATGCCAGTGCAACAATGGTCAACCATGTGACCAATGACAAGGGCACCATGTGACCGAATTTAGGGACGTCGGAAGACCGACGACCTGTATGTGTTTAAAAAAAAAAATGATCTCTTGCCGTTCAACTAATGGGTTTGGAAACCAAATAAAGTAAGAGAAGGTCTAAAGATGGTAGGAAAAAGTTAAATCTAGCAGAATATGACTGAAATGTCATTGATCGTGATCCGTCGAGATCAAGGACCGGGAACAGATGTGGAGGTTGAAGTTGCATGGAATATAATAGCAAAAAGTGGTCCTGCAATTCAAACCATGGTTTTCTCTCGAGGGTACGTGGCATCATCGGGCACATTGTAGAACGAAAGGTGGATTTCCTTGAAACAATTTTCTCACACCCACTCAAATTTTGAAAAGTATAAAGGTCATTGATCGATTTATTTCATTTGGTTTATTACTTTTCAAATATTGGAACCATTAGGACCTATCGCGACCACCGTTTTCCACTTGAAGCTCAACCGTACACCACCTGCATGCCATTTCTGTTCATTTCTAGTTACAGGGAAGAAGGTATTATCCACACCAGATCATATCTAAAAGAGATGACAGATTACAACATTCCTTCTGATTTGCAATGGAAGGAAATGGTCGGATTGGGTAAGACAAAATGCAGTTTTGAGTCTTGCACAAGAGGTGAAGCCTCCTTCTAGGATGCCCCATCTAAACACCTTCATCTTGTTGTGATAAGAGATTGTTTTAAGCTCTATGAAGAGTGATTATCACTTGGTCCAACAACCCTTTGAAAGCAGGGTAAACATTGGTACTAATTCATTAGATTATATTATGTGAATACTTATGGGATTATATCTAGTATAAGCTGTAGGAATTTCAATACAAATTATGTATTGTCTGGATTCTCCTGATCTAACAATTGTATGCCACTCTTAAATGTAGAATCTCTTCTACAAATATTCTTGCGAAATTTAAAACACGATCGCCAATTGCAATATCAAGAAGAAATATTAATCACACATAACACAGATGTTTTTACCGAGAAAGAATAAAGCCAAAAACCCCACTATCATATATTATGTTTACATCATGTATCATGAAACAATCTCATACAAAACACTAATCCAATATCTCTCAGTACAATATACAATTGTCTCACACTGTCATGCAAAAATTGACAAATTCATGTGCTAATTTACTGCTCCTAGACAACCTGCCTCCTCTGTGCAATCCCTGTTAATGGAAAACCTGCAAATGAATTCAAATTACTCTTTCCTAGGCTACGCATTCCTCATGGGCACATCCACTGTGTGTTTGATTGCATGAGTGCACTCACTCAAATCACAATTGATAGCCAAACTGTCCCTTTCACCTGTTATCTCAACTGGGTCTCCATTGGATTTGACATGCATGTAGTTAACAGTGGTAAATCTTCAGTTGCATGTGAGATCACTGATTATGAATTAATTAATAATTAATTCACTGATCTCTCACTAGTGTAAGTTCAGTTACAACTAGTACAACTGAGCTTAACTCACTTAATTGAGTTAAACTACTTCACAACTCACATAACTACACATATAACTCAGTTACAACTTCGAATCACTCAGTTACAACTAATTCAAATTTCATGTCCCACCAGTCAACCTTTCAAATCGAATTTCCTATAGCTAACTAATTTTCCATTTCAGTTAACTATTTTCAAGTAATTATGAGATAATAGATTAATATTTATTGTCTAATTTATTTAAGGGAAAAATAAATTTGACACACATTTCTTGTTGACTTTTTAACACTCCCTTTCAACAAGAAAGGGATTATCCTTCACCCCAATCCTATCTCTATGGTATTCAAATTTTATCCTGGTGAGCGCCTTCGTCAGAATGTTTGCATCTTGATCTTCCATAGGAATGTACTGAAGCAACATGATCTTCCACTACACACAATATCTGAGATGATGATACCAGATATCTATATGCTTAGATCTATCATGAAACACAACATTAATTGAGAGTTTAATACAACTCTAATTATCACAATGAATCACTGTCGAATCTAAATGAGAACCAAACAAACCAACCAATATCTTTCTCATTCAGATAGCCTCACATGTAGCTTGAATCGCTTCCATGTATTCCACTTCCGTTGAAATGAGTGTGACGGATCTCTGCTTCTTGTTGTACCAAGAAACAACTGTAGATCTGATACTAAAGATCCCCCCTGATGTTCTCTTTCTGTCTGTTGGGCTGCTCGCCCAATCTGCATCCATGAAGCCATGCAACTTCACCTCATCCATCTGTCTGTACCATAAGCCATACTCAAGTGTGCCTCTCAGGTATCTTAGGACATGCTTGCCCACCTTCCAAAAGAGCTTGGTAGTCTTAACCATCGCTTGACTCAGCTGGTTAACCACATCCACTAATTGTCGATAGACAATAGCATCCACTACCTCTCTAGAAGTAGCATCCTCTTTCCTCTAGTTTCCTAGAAGAGGAGTATCCATGGGTTTGCATCCCTCCATATGAAACTTACCCAATATCTCCTTTTCATACTTGCCTTGAGACATAAAAATTTCACCATCTCGCTGCCATATTTCCAATCCAAGGTAATAATGAAGAAGGCCCAAATCCTTCATCTCGAACTCCTTTGCAAGGTCCTCCTTGCATGAGTGTATCAGCTGCTCATCACCAGTTAGTATTAAATCATCAACATAAAGAAAAATGATTAAAATCTTACCCTTGTAGATTCATCTCGAACCTACCATTGATTTGTCGACCGGTCTTGGGACAATTTCCCATGCACTTTTTTTGACAATGGAGTCATACTCCTCCATCATTGCATCTACCCATGTGGGATCCTGCACTGCTTCCTGAAAGGAAGATGGCTCAGTCACAATACATTTTCTAATGAGAGCCATGTATCCCGTAAATCAATCAGGAGACTGTATCTGTTTGCGCTATGAAGTAGGGGCTCCTACATTCTGTGCAACATCTAGTCTCAATCTATCATCTTCTGTGGTGTGCTTTCTACCATTTCTAATGGATGGATCTGCATGATTGGCTTCCTCCACTCCAAGAACCTCCTCATGTGGCCGACCCACATCTTGAGATTCATCTTTGGGAACCAATAGTTCCTCCTTTGCATGCAAGTCCAACTCCCTCTCAAGGGATAACTGCATGGATTTCCCCTCATCAAATTTTGTATCCCATAGGACAAAAGTCATTCTACTGTTTGGAAAATACACACGATAATTATGGGGTGTTTTTGTGTACCCCACAAAAATACCAACTTCAGCAGTCGGTACCAGCTTCTTCCTGGCATCCTTGGTCACATGCACATAAACAACTGAGACAAAAATCTTAAAATGATAAACATCAGGTTTCTTACCAGTGAAATCTTCTTCAAGTGTACTCATGCCAAGTACTCTACGAGGATAATTGTTTTTCACATAAACCACAGTTTTGCATGCTTCCACCCACAAATGCATTGGTAGGCCCTGATAATGCAACATCGCTCGTGCTGCACCCATGATCGTTTTGTTCTTCCTCTCCACGACCCCATTTTGCTGTGGGTTATGAGGTGCTATGAGTTCTCCTCGAATTCCTTCTTTGCTGCAGAAGTCTTTGAATTCGTTAGAGATGTATTCTCCACCATTATTGCTCCTAAGAGCCTTCACTTGCTTCCCCGACTCTTTCTCCACCAATGCTTTAAACTCATAGAACTTTGAGAATGTTTGATCCTTCTTCTGCATGAAGAAGATCCAGCATTTACGAGAAAAGTCACCAACAAAAATAACATAATACTTATGTTTTGTTGTTGAAGCAACCAAGAATGGTCCACAGACATATGTGTGAACTCTCTCTAGGATCACCAAAGCACAATTCTCCTTTTCATGAAAGGTGGACTTTACATACTTCCCCATGGTGCAACCCTTGCACTGATTTAACTGAGCAAGTGTTCCCATTGGAAGTGCAGTAGATATTTGCTGCATGATTTTCAAGGCTCCATGATGAAGATGGCCCAATCGCCTGTGCCATAATTCACCCTCATCCCGACTCACCACTTTTTCTGCCTTTTCCATCATGGAAGAACAACCATCTACCTCCATCTTGTAGATATTATTAACTCTAATCTCTATCTTCTTGACTTGAACTGTTGTTTTATGTCACAGGAAAGATTTTCCATTGCTAAAAACAACGTCATAGCCTCTGTCCTCTAGCATTGCGACTTTGACCAGGTTTTTCTTCAGACCTGGAACATGCATAAAATATTTCAATTGAAATGGTATACCTGACTCCCTCTGAAAGGTAATGGTACCAATTCTAGTCACACTGTATTGTCCATTGTCGCCCATATCAATATGCTTTTTGAGATATTTCTCCTCCAAGTCACTGAAAAGGTCCTTATCTCCCGTCATGTGGAAGGAAGCACCACTATCCAAATACCACATCGATCCCAATGCACTTGAAGACATGCATGTGATCAAAGAGAAGTCAAGTTCAAATTGTGAGGCAAGGGCCTCACCAGTTGCAGCTCCAACAACCTTCTTGTTCTTCTTATTCTGCAGACAATTAGTAGCGAGATGTCCATGTTCGTGACAGTGAAAACACTTCACTTTGGACAAATCCAACTTCTTGACTTTAGACTTGGATTTTGAATGGAATTTATTCCCCTTTCCTTTCCTTGCCTTTGTAGCCAAAGCACAATCCTCTTCATCATCATGCTTTGATGAAGAGCTATCTCTGGTGTTCCGCCTGAACTCCTCCTGCACTAGATCCGACCATAGTCATTCCCAAACTGGAAAATTTTCCCTTCCATTGACAGAGTCTTGATAACCGTGCCAACTCTTGGAAAGTCCTAGGAGCACCAAGCTTGCCAAATCATCATCAACGACTTTTGTTCGCACACTCCCCATCTCATCCCGACATTGGAGAAACTTCGTGATATATTTTGGAATGGAGTCTCCCTTCTCCATCTTGATCTTCCTGAGTTTATCTTTGAGCACCAATTTCCTATGGTCGCTGCTGTTTTGGAATAGATCCGTCAAAGCCTTCTGCATTGCATATGGTGTGGTTTTCTCATGGAGGTTTGAGACAATGTGGTCTCGTACTCTCTCCAACAATATTCTCCTCACCTTTGCCACTTTATTTTTCCATGCATCAAGATTTGCAGCATCTGCAACATCTGGCTTAGGAACATCTTTGTCAATGAATTCCTTCAAGCCATTGTCTTTGAGTACTGCCTCCATCCTGTCCTTCAAAGCAATATATTTGGAGTTTCCCTCGAGTGCATACTCTAACCTCAAGCCATTGAAATCTATTTCAATCTTGAATCAGTTGTAGCACCAACAAAGTCTTTCTGCAAATTCGAATTCAATCCAATCACAAACTCAACTTCTACAATATTCTGCGCTCTGATACCATGTAGGAATTTTAATACAAATTATGTATTTCCTAGATTCTCTTGATATAAAAATTATATGCCACTTTTAAATACATAATCGCTTCTACAAATATTCTTGCAGAATTTAAAACATGATCGCCAATTGCAATATCAAGAAGAAAGATTAATCACACATAACACAGATGTTTTTACCGAGAAAACATAAAGCTAAAAACCCCACTATCATATATTATGTTTATATCATGGATCATGAAACAATATCATACAAAACTCTAATCCAAGATATCTCAGTACAATATACAATCGTCTCACACTGTCATGCAAAAATTGACAAATTCATGTGCCAATTTACTGCTCCCAGACAACCTGTATCCTCTGCGCAATCCCTGCTAATGGAAAACTGCAAATGAATTCGAATTCCTCTTGCCTAGGTTGCACATTCCTCATGGGAACATCCACTATGTGTGTGATTGCATGAGTGCACTCACTTAAATCACAACTGATATCCAAACTGTCCCTTTCCCCTGTTATCTCAACTGGGTCTCCACTGGATCTTATATGCATGTAGTTAACAATGGTAAATATTCAATTGCATGTGAGATCACTGGTTGTGAATTAATTAATAATTAATTCACTGATCTCTCACTAGTGTAAGTTCAGTTACAACTAGTACAACTGAGCTTAACTCACTTAACTGAGTTAAACTACTTCACAACTCACATAACTACACATATAACTTTGTTACAACTTCGAATCAATTAGTTACAACTAATTCAAATTTCATGTCCCACTAGTCAACCTTTGAACTCAAATTTCCTATACATAACTGATTTTCCATTTCAGTTAACTATTTTCAAGTAATGATGAGATAATAGATTAATATTTATTGTCCAATTTATTTAAGGCAAAAATAAATTAGACACACATTTCTTGTTGACTTTTCAACATAAGCTATGAGCAAGAGGTTAGTAAGATTTGATATACCAAGCAACTCAATAATGCTTACACCTTATGTTCTACTCATACTACTCAATACATTACATAATAACCATAAAGTAGATAAGCATATTCATAATAAGTGATGAGTATTCAGTAACAAGATGCAAATACTAGAGATCATACAAAGTTGTGTAAATGATGAAGTATAACTAAGCTATGTATATTATGGAGAGTACATGATTACAGAGCTAGTATCATTCCACTATATTGTATAGATTAAGTATAGAGTCCATTAAGATGTAATCAATATGTACTATACTTATACAGATACGATAAGTTGTAGTTAAATCTATGATATGTACAACTTCAATCATTATGGATAATACGTGATTCCATACGTGTTAATGATCCGAGCAATGGTGATACTAGTGAACCTTGATATGAGTTTACATGACATATACAGTGGTAATTGGTAACATATGGGAAAGCTGACTGGTTAGTTCAAAAACCTATGTAAGGTATAAGAGCTTAGAGATATACACATTGAACAAAGCTTGGTTCCATGGGATTAGAGCTTAAGCAATGGGAATTAGACTAGTAACTTCATGGTATCAGTAAGGTATAAACAATAGTTATAGTGGGCTATATATACACATTGAATCAGTTGCATGAGCTTGGTTTACCGATGAGATTCATGGAATAAGGAAAAACTATGCAATGCTAACTCTGATAATGGCATAGATAGGGTAGAAGTAAGAGCTTAAACAAAGAGCTTAGTATGTGCTACGTGGTACATATGAGAATAAGCATAACAAGTAGCATACAAGATATGGCATAGTTACAATGGTAAAATATGGCTAATTACTTACATGCAGTTACATGAATACACAACTTACATTATACTATAGGTAATGGCATAATCAACATGTATTAATCAAACAACCTAGTAACACTGTATTCAATATGGTAACATCACTTTAATATGTAATGCTATAGAATTGTACTAATATTAAAACCTTATGGTGTTAGAAGCTAGGTTTCATCATTGATCTTCCCGTAATCATTGATACTATAACTAGTAACCACTATCAAGGCTCATACGTGGTATAAGCTTTGATTTACACATAATCTCTTAGATATGGAAACATAGTAACAAGGATTACTCCAATTAGCTTTCAACACGCTATCTATATAACTATGATAGTTTGAGCATCACTATTAGTGTATATAACTATGATGTGTTAATTAGGTGAATACTGTGTGATATTCAACATGCTTGATTAACTGTAAGTATAGGTGTAATCATTGCGCTGTGTTTTCTGCATAACATCTTATAGCTTCTATTACACTTATTTGGAACAAGAAGCTCGTATCTACTACTAACTCTTATTACACCATACCATGGATTTAGCTCACATGTTATAAGCATTCAATCTACGAGTATCTCTGTAAGTAAACCCATATCCTAGTGCTCTTTATTAAGATACTTCATCATATCAAATACTATTGTTCCATACTCATCAAACAACCTGGAATACTTATGGAACTAGATCAGATTCATGAAACCATAATGATTACGACATAGAGCTAGAACACTCGAATCAGATTAGATATGTGATATAACTAGCCAATAATAGAGCTTAGATTGGATAGAGTTGGGGGTAAAGCCATGTAATTATTACATATTGTATTTACCTCATATATAATACAGAGTGAATAGACATTACTTGTAGAGAACATGCAATACTAACAACATAACAACAAGCTTGGTTACTCATCTTCTACATGCATTTTTTCCATAATAGTTACAACTTAGTATAAATGTGAGTTCATTGGTTCGATCTACTTGGGTACTGTGATTACAGAAAGATCTCATACTCTTCTCATAGATACTTATATTCCCATATCTATTTAGTGTTGTGCTAACTAGGAGCAACTTATAGATAGTCATGTAATTAGAATGAATGAAAGCCGTCATATTTGATAAGTGTGATGTGTAATGTAAGAGTGTTGTTGATAGATTATTCTTTGATGACCCCCACATATATATTTATATAAGTTTGGTGAGAATACCTCTATGCTTAGGAAATTCCATTTAAATGGTTACTTTCAAGAAGGAGGATATTCTCTTCTATCATCTTTGGGAAGGTTTGCAAGTAGGCAACAAGGCTACAGATCCATGAATATAGAAAATCTCTACACATTTGACCACCATATTTAGGTAATTAAATTTAGGTGTCTAAATAGAAAGTGGATCTAGAAGCCCTAGGTGTAAGTGTAATGGATTAAGTGAAAATGTTGGTTTGTCTTTGGAAAATGATGAATATGTTGGGATCTTAGCCATTAGATGAGAAAGTGATATGTGTTAGGTTAAACTTATCCTAACACTATGAGGATCCATTGCAATAGATACTATCAATGAGTAAAGTGTAGTGGAGATCCTAGGTCTGAATCTGGCTAGAGTTCATGCCAATCAAGGTGTTTAAGAGGTAAGGAGAGGGACATTGTAAAAAACATGTGGAAATATTTGAGGAGAGACATACAACACATATAATCTTTACTATCACGATGGAAATATTTGAGGAGAGACGTACAACACATGTGGAAATATTTGAGGAGAGACATATAATCTTTACTATCATGATTATATTAAAATCATTATTAGTCCCTTCAGAAGCAATCAATGCATAAATACTTAAATACTTAATGAAATATTACAATATAAAGACTGGTCCACAGAAGCCATCAATGCATAATATTCAAACCTACGCATACATTGCACTAGCCCATCACTCAAGAGCAAATCACTATATGATAGTGACCATGAAGGAAAAACTTTCCATACAATTGCCACATATTATACAATTACCACATATTAAATCATAGTTAAGAATTTCATGCTACACTTGAAATGGAAATTTAAAATTCATAATTTGTTGTTATATTGTCATATTATATTTAGTTTTTAGAGGAAGTTCATCCACAAAAGCATGATTCTTACTTACATTTCATATCCAGACCTTTACTAAAAAAAATATACAACAATTGCCTAAAATATTCTCTCAGTGATCACATATTCAACCATAATTACCCATAATTACCAACTGATTGGATCTTTCAAGTACAAAAGTTACGAAATCGGAGGAGCCATAATCAAACTATCACTTCCATTTCCAAATCTACTTGGCAGGGACTAAGCTTCCATGCAGCCCTTGTTATATATGCAATGAAATAATATATGAACCATATAAGAGAGATATGACAAATGAACAAAGTGGAGCTTGAACAAGCTAAGGTAAATATTGAACAAAGAATTATAAAGCATTTTTGAGCCATAGGTTGTAAGGATATTTTTGTAGTGAACTCAAAGCTATGATATTTTCTATGTGATCCAAAGTGTTGTATGTTGATGCAATTAAGATTATTGACCTAAACCACTCTTGTACCTTATGTATCCATACTATACATGCCACAGTTTAAACAATAGTTGTCTTTTTTGCACATTCATTTGTTAGTTATTTTACTAACAAATAAAAAGGAAATGCACTCATAGCTCAAGTTATGAAGAAGATGGTCTATATCAACTGTAAGGAAAAGAAATTGGTACTAATTGTTTATTGGCAACAACAAATGACTCTAGCAGACTATGTCATTGAAGGTATGGATACTTAAGTTTCTCTAGTTTAACTTTACTACATAAATTGAATATGGTGTGTTAGCACTTTGTAATTTTTTTTGGCTGAGAAAACAAATGACAAAGGTAACCTACAAACCACTTTGGATTTGGGTACAAGCGTTTAAATTGCTTAAGTTGAGAGCATCACAAGATGAATTATGGACATTTCAATATCCAATTTAAACAAGAGACAACGAAAAATGAAATCAAGAACACAGGAAATACATACGAAGAAAGAAGACAAATATCATACCACCACCATTAGAATCTTTTCGTAGAAAGTTCAGGACATCTGCATGTGCATTCCATTCAGATTCAAAAAATTACATTCAGGTTTTGAATAGCTATATTTCGTGCCCTTGCACTTCTGCCAACGCCCCATACATTCAAAACTCCTAACATTTATACAAACTCATTTCCTTCGGTTTGAAACTGATTACAATAAAATAAGAAAGAAAATGTTTCATTTTGAAACCGATTAAAATAGAAAAGAAACCGTTTCAGTTTGAAACCGATTACAAAATAGGAAAGAATCATTTCGGTTTGAAACCGATTACGAAAATAGAAAAGAGATCGTTCACAAAATCTAGGGTTTGAACCTTTTGGTAGTTCAATCCTTTTCTTTGCCCTTTAACTCTACTTTGACCTTTCATATGAATTGTTGTCCTTTATTGACATCTATACATCATCTAGTAGGCCCTGGAAAATTGATTTTTGTCTTACCCAGACACACTATTTCCTTCCACTGCAAATCAGAAGGAATGTTGTAATCCTTCATCTCCTTTATCAGAATCTCCAAGTCAATGCAAGAAGCATATGACATTACTGGCAGTCCAATCTTGACTATTTTGAATTGATTCAGAATCTCAAAGTCGGTAATCAACTGGTCAACTAAAGTGGCTCCTTTCAAACTCTCCTCCAGGGTTTCAAACTTAGAATGATCCATTTTGGACTAAATCAAATGAGTATTGTATTCTTCCTGGTCATACAATTTTCCCTTGCCATCCCAAAATGGTGAAAGACCTTTGATAAGCAATTCTTCAAATAAATCTTTAAACTCTTGTACACTCTACTCCATCTGTGCTGCTTTAGTTTGAATTGATTTCAAAAGGTTATGTTAGGCGATAGCCCTCTTGGCCCAAATAATCAATGTAGTTCTATCCTTAACTCCAATGGTTTGAAGTTCTGTAGTAGGAACAAAGTTGAGTAAATTTATGGCATTCTGGGCCCGTTTTGATGGATTTCTGGCTAAGTTTTCATTCACAAAAGTACACTTATGTCTGGTTGTAATGGCTATGTTGTCTTTATCCTTAATGAAATTCAAATATGATCTGAATTTGGTAGCTTCAGCAGCTATAGAGTCCCAAATGATATGCTTGCCCCCCTTGTAATAGACCTTTGCATCTTAACCTCACTTTCAATTTATTTATTCTCTCTTGCAAGACTGCATTCTCCTTTTGAAATTGAGTTATCCTTTCATCTTTTGCATGCATATCCTACTTCAATTTCTCTATACTTTACTTCAGTCCTTTGATTTCTCCTTCCTTTAGGCTAACTTGTGACATAGCCTAGACAATTTCTTTAGTATTTGATCCAATTTCTGCAGTAGGAGATGAAACCATAGCCTTATTTAGCAATTCTGTCTTTTCTGTTGATACTGAGAGGGGGGTGAATCAGTATCAAGTACAATTTAAAACCTTTTTCAAATTATACTTAAACCATTCAACTATATCCAATGAGCAATGAACTATAGTATAATAGTTACACCAATACACCACAATACACCATGCACAATATATGAGAAATAATCAATAGTTATTGTTCAAGGGAAGTAATGACTTCCAAAGGTAGCTACAACTTCCAAATGTAAAGGGAGGGATAAAACTCCAAGAGGAAGATACAATCCTCCAATATCAAGAGACAGTTGAACTCTCCATTCTTTCCCCTTCCTTCCACCCAAGAATATATGAGAGATAATAAAAATTTACATTAAATCATCACCATCAACAAATCATCACATAGAACCTGATAATGCTTCCTGCGACTTCTTCAATTTATGCAATTCTTCAATTCTTGGAGTACTCTGATCCTGTAGATAATATTACTCAATGTATTCTCTGAAACTCCTCCAATTTTTAGTCCTTGAATCCTCCCCAAAAAGAGGTTATAGAAAGAATGGTAGACTTTATTCAATTTTGGTCTATTCAGGAATGTGAACTTGCACAGAATGCTCTGCACTCAATAATTAACATCTAATTTTGAAACTCACACACAAGAAAATATAGTCTGTAATATTTCCAATGAAATTTGTCCCACTTCATTTGGATTCTCAATGAATAAGTTATGACTATTTTACCCAGAACACCTGTTTATTGACTAGCTTTAGGACTGGTCACAAACCCTATCTTCCACATAGTGTATCTCCATAATTATAGAGAATGAAGAGATAAAATTTTTACCAGAGGTACCTTGATATGTCTTCTCAATACCATAGTGATTTAACCATATGAATCATTATATAAAAAAAATTATAGGAAAAATGGTAAGATGACCTGAAAATAACATACCTTAGAACACATCACCAAAAGACTTCATTCTCCCTTGAAATCCGGCCTTCTTTTATTCTTATTTCCTCTGAAATTTGACTTGTATCAAATGAATGTATTATGGTGTTTATTTATACCATTTATGTCACTTCCTTTTAACATTAGGGCCGACCTGACACTTTTTTATTTTGTAATTCTTTTCTTTAATTATCTTCAGGGCCTACATGTACTTCCTTCTT
>JZKD02S1673597.1:545428-627518 GCA_000966675.3 Picea glauca | reverse complement strand
ATGATGTATACTATCCATCCATGGGTGTTGTATCTGCATGTGCATTTTCCTTCATGTCCAAATACTTTCATCAATCTTGCAGTCCAAAACCCATGACTAGGGTTGACATCAATGACAACAACCAATCTTCCAACATTTTCCTGTGACCATTTCACCTTTTCTTGTTCCAGCTGCAACACCTTAGCTTTGTAATTTAGTGTCTCTTGATGAAGTGTTGTCTTTCCTGTTCCAAAACTGCCAATTCTATTGTTTGTGGATGCTTTGTAGAAGACATTTTCAATATCTTCTTCAAACTTTGAATTATTTTATCTTTCTCATCTAATGAAGAATTCACCCCTTGGGAACCTTCAGATTCCAACCTCTTAACCTGAGTTTGCCAAGATTTGTTAGATCCCTTTTCTTGCCTGAATTGTCTTTCCAATTTTTTTGCATAAGATGACAATTTTGAATTCTTCAAGTTCAAACTCAAGTAATCAGAATATAACATGTCACTAGTTTTCCTGTGGAATTTTACCTTGTCTGGGGAACTTATGCTGTCATATTTTATATTTATCTCAGAAACTTTGTCTTCTTCTACAACTGTGATGTTAAAGGTCTTCTTTTCAACATCTCTTACTGTGAACAAAGAAGATTTATGCTGAGATATTTTTTCCACTTCAAGGAATAAATCCTTAATCTCACCCAAAGCTATATTTCCCATCTCAGCATATTGCTTTTCCAAATCTTCCCTAGATTGATAAGCTGACCCCGATGTTTTATCAAAAAGATATTTCTTACTGCAAAAGGTTCTTGAGCTGCCCTCACTTTGGAGTTTTTCCTTCTTCAATATCTATAGTGCTAGGACCACTTTCCACCATCTTTATATTTTCTTGATCCCTGGACTCTTCATATTCTAAATCCAAAATATGTGTTGGTTGTGTAAATTTCATCTTCTTTTTGACAATATGTTGTTCATCGATGTCCATAGCCTCTGGAATGATTCTCTTGTTGTAAACACTTGTTTTAGGAACTTTAATCATGAGTTTCTAAGGATCTTGTTATGTTTGAATTGGCTGCAGGGTCACTTCCACATCAACACAGACTTCTAGATTCACCAACCTATCAAAACCTTCAACGTGTCCAAGCTCATAAGGAGCATTTTTATTCATCTATCTTCTTTTGGATATGATCTGGTGTGGATCATGCCTTCTTCCCTGTAACTGTGCAAAACCAAACTCATTGAGATTTTCTTAAACCCAAGATAAACATGATCTGGACTTGGCAATAAAGGGGCCAATGACAAAAGGGAACTTAAGGTTGGAGGATCTGTGCAACTTTAGGAAATGATCCGTTTAAGATATAATTCTCTGCCTGATGAATTCAAGGGCAAAGATTATAGGAGTTATAGAAACATGCAATAGGTAAGGAGATTCATGACAACCATAAACTCAGATTACTGTTGAATGCATGAATAATACCCAATCTCCCACTCTGTTCTATGGATTTGGCTGTAGATAACTTCTCATGTCATCCAGAACTTTAGGCAGACTAGTATTGAAAATTAGACTATAAATCCCAGAAATAACTTTGTTAATGAAGATGAGCAATGTAATTCTTTTGCATTCAATTGATACAAATGTTGCTTCAGGAAATTCTCTGTTGTTACTTGCTAGGAAAAGTTTCAACAGATAAGTATAGTATCTGAAATGCCTCAGGGAGTGGAAATTCACTACTTGTTTATGAATAATATCAACTAAGAAATTATCAAAGTTAATACGGACTGATAGACCAGACTCGGACTTGAAAAAGGTAAAAAGGAAACTGAGCGTGAATTCCACCACATACTTGTCATTATCTAACCCTAAGACTTTACACAATAAGGAGCAGATCCATTGGACTTCAATGACCATTAGATTGACATTCAATGGCACAAACAGACTTTCTGAAAATTGTTCAGGTTTGATAATTTGATGTAAAAATAGGCTTCGGACTTCTGATGGACATTCCCTATATACCCTAATGATTTTCTCTTCATTGAATGGCTCATAATTTGTAGAAAAAGACTCTTGTATACCAAGGGATTCTCGAATTGACAAACCGTCTATCCTACACAAGACTTGGGACCCCTGTTTATTGACAATGACCCTTTCTTCATGAAAATATTTTTCGGCGCACCAACCTACAAATTCAGGGAGCGAGAAAGCAATTTCAACAACATAGGGTACTATGGTGGCCTGAACTGCTTCTAGGAACGATATAATTTTACCGATTATATCGGACAAATTACTTCTAGAAACAAAGATAGAAGAAATGGTGATTTCAACATCGGAAACATCCACGTCCCTATCAATTAGGGATTCTTCTATTGTTGTAGAGTCTTGTTCTGTCACTGAGGCTATAATGGGATCCATGGTTATGATGTAAATACCTGGAAACGAGAAGAAATCGTGTGCAAATGGTGTAATGTTGGGATGCAAGTGGAAAACGATGGTCACGCTAAGGTTCTAACTGTTCCAGTATTTGAAAGAAATAAACAAATGAAATAAATCAACCGACGACCTTTTATACTTTTCAACTTTGCGGGGGTGTGAGAAAGTGGTTTTGAGGAAGTGCACCTTTCGTTTCACAATGCGCATGGTGATGCCACGTACCCTTGAGAGAAACTCATGGTTTAAATTGTGGGATCACTTTTAGGTGTTATACTCTGCGCAACTTTAACCTCCGCAACTGTTCCCGACTGTTGATCTCGGCGGATCATGATTCATGACTTTTCAGGCTCGATCAACTTAGCGCTTCCACCAGATTTAACATTTCCTGACATATTTATACCTTCTCTTATTTTACCTGGATTTTAAATCAATTAGGGCATCTGCAAGATTTTTGGAAACTAGAAAGGGTTGAACACTGTAATTGTGTGGTTTATTTGATCAATATAAATTTGACTAAAATGATTTGGAATGTTATTCTAGAGGAAGCATGGAGTGATCACAAATCTAATGTTAAACATATTCATATATTTGGGAGCATATATTATATTCATATTCCAAAGGACAAACACAATTCACATTTCTCTGATAGAGTGCACAAGTGTATTAATTTTCTTGGATATGAGGAGCAGTCGAAGGCATATTTCTTATGGGACTTGGAAAATCAGAAATTTGTAATAAAACATTTTATTTTTTTGATGAAGCATGCGCAACAGAATTTGAGAAGTATGTTGATGCACAAGATATCATTGTTACTAAAACTCTTGAAATTCTACCTTAATTTGGATAAGAAATTAAATAATCTACTCTAATTCCAAGGACACCCAAGTGGTTGGTGAAGATGGTTAAGATTTTGTTGTAGAACCTAAAATGTATGATATATTGAGAACTAGAAGACAAAGGTAGATAAGGAGTGCATAGAAAGTAAAGTTGATCTTAGAAGAAGCAAGTGAATGAAGTCACCTTTAGTTAATTATGCATTGAGGAATGAAATTTTTAGTGAAAAAGAACCACATACATATGAGGAGAACAAATAAAGTTGATTAATATGATGACATGTAGTCAAAGCTTGAAGTTTTTAGAAAAAACAGAACTTAAAGTTTTGTTGAGTTTCTAGTAGATAGAAAGACAATTAGTTGCAGATGGAATTTTGGAGCTAAGTATAAGTATGATGGTACCAATGAAAACTACAAATAATAATTAGTAGAAAAAGGATATGTGCAAAAAGAAGGAATTGGCTATGAAGAAAATTTTGCACATATAGTTGGCCAAGTCTATCCCTTATGATCTATTTCCATAATTCATTTCCTTGTGTGGCCTTAAGAAACCACTTTGCTACCAAGGTAAGGCCATACATGGACAAATGAGTATTAATGCTAAGTTCTCCATCTTGTGGTTTCCTAGTGCACACCAACCACTTGACTACAGGTAGACCTTTCCCCCTTTATTCTTCACCCAAAAGAGATCTTTTAAGACATAGTTTTATTGTAGCCCTGTTGGTTGGGAAGCCAAAGAGACAAATAATATATATGCATTAAACTAAAAATCTTGTCCCCCACTTGGATTTTGGCTACTAAGAAAAGGTCATGACTATTCTAGTATTCAAGTTTAACTGTAAGCTTATTAATAACCCAGTTTCACATATGATTTTGAGTCATGTCAATGCTAAATAGAATACCAAGATACTTGGTGATTTCCCCCCTTTGAACCCATTTCCATTGGGAAGGAATCCACCCTGGATGATCGTCTAATCCAATAAGTATCATAGAGGTTTTCTCCTCTTGTAGTATCTCTTTAGAAGATTTACAAAATGAGTTCATAAGCATAGTGGGAGTTGACTAAATATTACTGGTGAAGACCAATAACTTTTCCTTGGTAAACTACCTTTTATAATAGATAACCCAAGGCATCAGATATGAGAACATATAAACCAGGGGTTATAGGGTAGCCCTGCGACATTGATTTGCTAAGAGGAATAAGATAAGTAAGGGATCTATTAACACACACAATAACCAAAGCATTGGAAAATAGAATATTGACATAATATATGAACTTTGACACAAAGCCTAGCCACTCAAGCATGTGGAGAATGAATTTCCACTCCAACTTGCCATAGGCGTTGTAATAGTCCAATTAATATGAGCCTGAAAATTGAAAACCTAATCATGATCTCCTTACTAACAAATATAACCATAAGGTATCATAGTTCTATAATCAACCTTGTCCTAAATATGAGAAATACTCTTAGGTAATTACTCTTGGTAGTCCAAAAAACATTTTGGACTATTATTCCATTGTTCATCGTGATTTTATTTATGATGATCCCTTAGGAACCTACCATTTGGATGACATTTTATTCCCAGAAGAAAGTGAGAAGATGCCTAAAGTTCCCAATGATGGATATAATAAACTTTGGGTTTCCCCCAAAGATAGTTTGCTAAAGACTGGTTCACACTTCTCATTAGCTAATTCAATACATATGGATACCTTTTTATACAAGAAGGATGTTAAGGAAAGTTTTTTTTAGCTTAATATTGTTTCGGTGGAAGCTCTAATTTTTGCAACCCCATCATAACCCAAAAAATCACTCCCTTTGACCTAAATTGTCCTCTAGTTTATGATGGTTATCTTGAGTCTTTCACTAAAGAGAGGAGATTCTCTAACCATGTTATTCTAATTGAGATAGATAGCCATACCACTTAGCTTCCATCTTGTACCAAAGGAGGAAAATTGTCTCGTTGCGGAAAGGAGGAAAATTGTATCGTTGAAGCACTTTCTGGGTTTTCATGATCAACATGCAAGGATATTTAGGATGGATGGACAGTGCATGCTCCATGATATGGAAAAATGCCTATAAAAAAGGAGGCATAGTACACCAACACTATTTATGGAAATTTTTCTCAATTCATTTGGCTTTATTCTAGGAGGACCCCTAGCAGTAGATGCATGAACTAACACTTCATCAATCCCTACAGGAAGCCAAGGTTTCTTTCACTGAATATAATTGGAATCATATCTACCATTACTGGATGCAAGGAGAGAACATGAAAAGTACTAAATAGATGATATATCTCAATAAATTATCACATAGCAAACCCTGCATTAATAAATAATCACATAACAATTCATAAAACATCAAACATAACTAGAATTGATGGCTATATAAACTATGATGAAAGGAGAAATCACACCTGATCTGATGAATTGGTCGGAAGTACAGTTGGAATGGTTGACCCCATGTGTTTCTCTTTAACTGTATGACCCTCTGTTAGTCTTGAGCTTCCCTCAATCGACAAAGAAAGATCTTAAAGTACCTGCCAAAATCATTCAACCTCCATAACTATCTAAAAAATCAATACAAGTCATATTTGTAGTGCATTATTTACTCTAAGATACATTTTTACAAGAGTGTCAGAACTTACCTGAATGAGCTCCTCTTGGGTTTGAGAATGATTTATTGGAGCCACACGTCTAAAATTTGATCAAACTGCCTCCCTTGATTTGAAGTAGCAACAACGAAGTCAACATTGACTTTGTTGTTGCTTCGTTGGATCAAGGGAGGTTTGCTCCAAGGTTAAACGGATCCAATAAATTATTCTCTACTGAACATGGAAAACCACATGAAGGAGGAAGATCTTATGGCCCCTTCCCCCCTTCACATCACTCTTAATTCCCCAATACCCAACATATAAATCTATTGAAATATTTACAACAAAAACAAACATATATACATACCAATAGTCACAACTATTTACAATGAAATAAAAAATTTCCTTGATCCATTTGGAGTGAGCTCAATTCTCCTAAGAAAAAAGTAACAAATATTCCATAACATCATACACTACACTAAATCACTTAACATCTAAAAACTAGAGAATGGAAATTGATGTGAAAAAAAGCTTTATTCTATTCCATCATATGACTTGGTTGGAGTATTAAAATGTACCTGTAAACATCATAGAACTCATCCCACTTTGATATATAAGTGAAAACATGTTATTTTTTCAATATTTAATCATAAACTCACTCAAAATACTAAAATTAATTCTTTGAAAAATAATAGGTCCAAACACATATGTAATCATGAAAATGGTCTTAATGTAAGGCTGTGGAAAAGCAGAATATGGTGAAAAGTGAAGTAAAAGTTTGGTAAAAGAATGACATTTTGGAGACCCAACAAGTAAAAAAAGTATTTCATAGAAAATAGATTTTATATTAAATAATTATTAAAATTGTACATCATCATTTAGTACTTTTATCCGACCTCTTCTTCTTAGCTCTATAGTTCCTAAGCATTTCATCAATATCTATGTCTTCGTTCTCTGGGTTCTCTTCAAAATATGATTGTGATTGTGTTCTCTCACGCAGAGCATGCCTAGTTTCAGGGTACTCATGGGGTAATAGATGCCGTTGTGATGAGGCATCACCTACAAAAGAAAAAAATACAAAAATTAGATGGTTAGTTTTTAAATATCATTGAACTAGTTCAGTAATATTAAAAAAAACACCTGCAATGTCATTATTTACCTAGTGCACTAGTCGACACCGTTGGAATGGTTTCCCTTGCATGCTCCTCTTCAACTGTATGACCCTCAAGTACAAAATTCTCTGCCATTGAGACCACAAACTTTATAAGGACAATCATAAATGTATAAGTAAAAAAAAATAGAAGTACAAAATGTATAACTATGAAATTATTAAGTATATGATCAAAATATAGTCATATTACCTTCATGTGCCAACTCGGTCGTAGCACCATAGTGGGGCTGCACCCCCGTGGAATATTGGGACTGCATGGGAGAACCATCTTCTGGTTACAAACTGCTATCAATGCATTGCTCTCCAATACTAGTGTGTTCATTGACAATGTTTCTCCCCTGATTAAAACAAAGTTGTAAAACATTAAATTTATCGATGATATCCAACATGAATCTATTATATTAATAATAAAGGTTAATTTGGATTGAATTTTATTTACCTTACCCTGCAAAGTGGTTCTTGGTAACTACCCCAAGCTTTTTTCGGTGTTCAACAAATTTATAACCGTGCTTGTAACCAAGATAGAGGTCTTCCTTCGTGGTTTCAGTACCAAACTTGTCACTCTGCATCGCATAAGAGTATGTATTTTTAATGTTATTCGCTGCAATTAACTAAAAGTTTTAAGGCGATACAAATAAGATATTTAGGTACTTACAATTTGTGACTACAACTTCAAGTAGCCACCCTGGCCTAGCTTGTGCTGGCCACATTTGGAAAGCCTTGCTTTTGTTGCATTTGACGTGTTAGTCAACCTATCATCAAAAGTTTCAAGTATGTTAATATATGCCACAATTTTATTTACATCTAAAAAAAATTGAAGGTATTGAATTGAAATTGTAATTTACCTTTTGGGACCAGAGGGTGTTTTTCCTTCATCTGTCAATTTCTTCTCTTTTTCATCCTCAATTAGGGTCGTCCACTCCCTCTCTGGAATCATCAGAGGACGCTTGTACCTATAATTTTGTTTCAAGTGCTTCCTATATGCTTCTCGCGTATATTTTAAATATTGGCCAGCTGCGGCGGTGGCCAAGGTCTTTTTAAATGTGTCTACACCAAAAAGGCTTTTGAGATAATCCATCAATTCTTTTTTGAGGTTGGAATTCTGGGAATTCCTCCTCTCCCATATGGTGGGCCCAAAAATTAGCAATGCCTTATTCTCCAAGGACCTATAAAAATTGTTATTCCCTATGCGCAAAATGATTATATGATTATTAATTTAAAAACAATAATTTAGATGATTTTTATTTGTCTACATAGAGAACATGAAACAATTAAAATTTTAAAAATTAACTGGGACTTTAACTTGCTTTAATGGAAGCCCTTCCTCGTTGACCATAAATGTGCCCTTAAGGGTCCTTGTGCTGGTCACACATATTTCTTTAGGAAAATCAACCATATAGTTGGTCAAATCATCGACCTCATCTCCATCACCACCTCCAGAGCCTACATTTGTGGTCTCTTTCTTGGTGTGTGTGTGTCGTGGCTCCCACCTAATGGCGTGGAAGGTGGAGATATGTATAGCTGCGTCCTAGCATCTTTACGAGGGCCTGCGTCGGGACCCTATGGCATCTATGCAACACCACTACTACCGACACCATGCATGTCGATGTTAACAAGATCCAAAAATCTCTATATAAGAAAGAAAACATTTTTTCGTTTAGATAATGTAAAAGTTAAAAGTCAATTTTTCATAATTGATCTTATGACATAAAAATAAAACCACTTGAAATTATGGTTATTACATTATATGTCTTAAGCCTTGTCATAACTTCTTTGATCCTTTCTTTGACCTCATGAGTTTGATCTAGAATATCTAACAAGTGAGTTAGCTCCTTGTTTGCTTTATTATTATTTTTTCTAATTAAAACCATAGGGTCAGGGGATTCATACAAATCCATTTCATTGAGCGAATCATCATCAACATAATGTCTTGTCGACTACATACTCAACAAAATAAATGATAATTCAGTTATGTAAAAAAATAAAATAACTGATCACCATAGAAATAAAATGCACATTAATTGCAATTCGAAAATTGTTGTTCATTTACCTGTTCCGAGGCCACTTTTGATTTACCATAGTCAACCCGCCACATTACAGTAACATTATAATTGTGATCATTATTATGAGATACAAATTCAAATGTATAAGAAATCCTCCCTCTTTATTGACATCCAAGGAGGAATGTTATTGTTGATAACAAAAATAGGCCACACCGAGTAAACAAACTAAAGCTCTCCAAATGGATTAACATCGTAAATAACATAATGAAAATCATAAAATATAAGAGCCATTTTTTACAGGTTGGGTAAATTAGTATACATATCGCCCCCATAATAGCAACATATGTATCTATTCGATTCAAATTGTAATCAATCAATAACTCTTCCCCCGTAGCTATTGATTTTATTGCACATATGAATACACAGTTTCCTTCACGCCCCTCAAATACGCAATTGGGTCGCTTATTTGTGGTCACTGGTCATGTACTATTTATAAACCATGCAATATTCCCTGTTTCTTTTGGCCTTCCATCAATATAGATATTTTCTCATTTATTTTGATCATTATCTTTTAGTTGTATATAATTTGCATCCAAGCCATATCTTCGCATACTTTTTGTATATTGGACTATTCGTATCCAATATTTGTAGATATAATAGGGTCCTACATACTCCATCAATTCAGTTAATCCATCATAACATACCTTTATGCCATCCATGGAAAATATCCCCAAACCATGTAATGACGATGGAGCAATCCAGTATATCCTTTCATTTACACAAAAATCAATGTTTATTTCAGGAAGATCCTTGGGTACCCATCATTTCACTATATGTTTGTACCTCAAGGGAACCTCGATGTCATCTATGCTCTCATGATCCCCCTTTCGCAAGAAAAAATTCCATGCGTCTATGGAATTTTCTTTTGATCTTCTCACCTCTAGTTGATCTCCACATGTTAGACCTACTAGATGTCTCACTTTCCTCTATTCTACTTGAACTTCCCTCACTCAATGAAGATAGATCTGAAAAATACTCTTTTTCTTGTACATCCTATAACACCATTAATGACAGAAACAATCAGTCAATCAAGATGTAACACTAGTTCATTACTAGTATCATGTTGGTATCATAGTAAGCTCATAATGATTACCATAGTGTTACTCTTTCATAAATGTATTATTCTCTATTACTATTAGTATACTATTTGGGCATTATAGGGGCATGTTTGGAGTCAAATGACACATTCCAACAAGTGGCAGTAATAGGACACAATGCTAGTTGGAATACCCTGGAACTGATGCCATTAGACACAAAATCAATCCTAAGGCCAACTAAGGAGAAAAAACAACACACGCTAATTAATCTAGGAGTCAAGCATGAAAATAAACCATCTTTGTACTACGACTAGACCATATTTATTTGAAATGCTTCATGTAACATATTTCATTGACATATTGTGATCTTGGTCTCTCTTGGAAGTACTTTCATTGGCAACGCCAATGTTCTTTTCTCCTTTAGTCGACCAACCTACTTTAGTGGATTCCTAATGAAGATGGAAGAGGGTGATTCAATCCCAAACAATTTGTTGAAATTGAAAAGGCATCCATGGTCAGTTGTTAACAATTTCTAGAGATGTAGATAAGATAAGATAATGTTATTAATGTCCAACAAATGACCACAAAAGTAGGTCAATGGGACTCAAAGATACATCCAATGTCAATACAATGTGGGAGCGTAGAAGAGACTCCTAGATAATATTGAAAGCTAGAAAACGAAAGAAAATCCACCTAAGGACTTAGAATCTAGATGTCCAAGAAGAAACCTAGTTACCTTTTCAATAAGATGCACCAAGAAAAAATGACTTATGTAAAGAGGATTGAAAAAAAGAGTACATGCAACCAATTTAAAACTAAAATCTTAGGGTTGTGACACAACAAGTACTAGTGGAGGCACAAGAAGGGAAATAGTGCATGCCTATGTTTTACTCTAACATTGGCATAAGGGTATTTCCAAGGTCCACACTTAGGTACTAAGATAATACGTGCAATAGAACTAGGTGAAAATAGGGATGCAAATGAAGTGTGAGAGTTGATGCAGGTGTGTAGGTGTAGGCTTGATTTAGGGCCAATATGACTTGGTTTGGTGAACCCATGGATGTTGAGAGAAGTTTCGAAGGGGTTTTCAAAGGGGTTTCGAAGGGTTTTCAAAATGGGTTTCTCTAGAGTTTTGAAGGGGTTTTTGAAAGGGTTTTCTCTGATTAAAGAGATTTTCATTTGCTAAGAAGAATTGTGCATGTTTTCTAGTCCCTAGGGTTACAAATGTTCAATTTGGCCTCAAGTTGGATGTTCAGATTGGTAGGAAAAAATCACTTCATACAAAAGAAAATGTAGGATAAAGGATAGTTCAAGTTTATGCCCAATTTGAATTCAAGCATGCAAAGGTACTCACCATCCTTGCCCTCTCCCTCAGTCTTGGTGTCGCATGATCAATTTCACAGATCCTTTCCCTCTCCCTCAGTATCAACATCGCCTGATCAATTTCATATATTTCCCTCGATGGTATCATGCGCAAGTGCAACTATTTCCCTCCCCTCGATGTCAGAATTTCCTAATCTCAACCGTCTCACGCAGGTGCAACTATTTCCCTCCCCTTAGATCTTGAAATTGCATGATCTCGACGGTCTCATGCATAGGCACATGTATCATTAAAAAGAATAGTAGAGTGTGAATGGGACCACGTGGTTCTCGGTTTGGTTTTGTTGTGTATAGTTATGTTATAACATATATCACATGTATCTTACATATATGTTATAACATACATGTGATATATGTTATAACGTTATGTTATATATGTTATACATAAGAGGTAGTGGTTTAAAGGTTATAGTGTTTAATAATTTTAATGATTCGAGGTTATAGTTTTTACAAGGGTTAGGGGTTATGTATTAGGTATTATAAGGGTTGAATGTTATAGGGGTCAAGGGTTACAAACATTAGGGATTAGGCATTAAATTCAAGCATCATTATAAGTGTTAGGAGTTATACAATTATTAGGGTTTGAGAGTTAGAATATAGATTTTATGAAGGTTACATGATATACATGTTAGGGGTTGGGTAGGATTTAGACGTTAGGAATTATACCTATTATAGGTTAGGGGCTATAAGAGTTATAAGGGATAATTATTAGGGGTTGGAGTTTATGTTAGTTTTGTGGGTTGTAGAAGTTAGATGTTAAGTGTTACATGGGTCATAGGTTAAATATTTAGGGTTATATGGGTTGGAGATGTTAGGGATAATAGGGATAAAGGTATATGAGTTTTGTAGGTGTTAGGATTTGTACAATTATATGGGTTTGAGGTTATAAGATTTAATTAGTGATTATACTAGTTAGTGGTGATATGAGCCATATGGGATATAAATTATAGTGCTTTAGAGTAAATTAGAGGTTATAAGGGATACGGGTTTCATGTGATAAATGTTATAAGAACCAAAGGTTATAAAGATATAGAAATTATCTTTTAATGATTAGAAGTTATAGAAGTTATATGGGTTAGGATTTATAGGGGATAATGGTTATAAGTGTTAAGGGGAACGAGTCTATAGAGATCTTAAGAATGCTAAGAGTTGGTGGTTTTAAGGTTAAAGGTTTTAATAATTTTGTTTTGTTTGTTTTATTGCAAACACAAGGTGAGTTTGCAAGAGGGGCGCCCACATGAGTAATCGTAACGAAAACAAGGCAGGGTGCCCAAACACAACAAAATGTGAGTTGGCAAGATGGGCGCCCATAAGAGGAAATGTAACAAAAATGGGACAGAGAACCCAAATGCAACTCAAGGTGAGTTGGAAAGAGGTGCGCCCACTCATATTAAAGGCACGAAAATGGCCACACAAGGGAGCACTAGGCAAGAAGACGAGCTAGATGTCGAATACAGAGCAATTTTGGCTTCGACTTAATTTTTCAAGATGACCTGGACAAGGTTGGGCACCCAAACGCAACGCAAGGTGAGTTTGAAAGAGGGGATCCCACATGAAGAATCGTAACGAAAACAAGGTAGGTTTCCCAAAGGCAAGGCAAAGCGAGTTGATAAGAGGGGCACCCACAAGAGGAATCGTAACAAAAAGGAGGCAGAGCGCCTAAACAAAACACAAGGCGAGTTGGAAAGATGTGTGCGAACCCACATGAAAGGCACGAAAACGGAAAGAATACAAGCCATATGTCGGATAAGGAGGAATTTTGGCTTCAAATTAACTTTTTCAAGATGGCTTGGGTGCCCACATGAAGAATCGTAATGAAAGCAAGTGCAATAAGGCTCCAAGAAAGGTGGGTGTCCTTAATAATAAGTATACACATAAGTGCAAGCAACATCCATAAGTGGGAATCTTCCTTCATGATCATGATCATGTGCATCTATGCGTCGAAATTCAACATGGTTAGAATAGACACATGCCTTGACAGTATGGGAGGGTTTCAAGACTCTAGGATGTCTAATGTCCTCACATAATCTTTGAGATCGTCCATGTTTGCAACAACGTTCATAATGGGCATCTCATTTTCGTCATTCGTTGTTTTCATCTGTATAATATTTGTTGGAACTCTCTTGAAATTTCATAGAACTTCCAATTCACCCGCCACAAATTTCATGCTCTGACCCCTCATAGTGAGTAGTGAATGGGGCCAACATTGAAATTTATTCAATATGTGCCTGTATGCATCGAAATTTTACATGGTTAGACTAGACACATGCCTTGACGGTATGGGATGGTTTCAAGACTCAAGGATGTATGATGTCCCCACATAATCTTTGAGACCATCCACATTTTCTTCAATGTTCATCATGCTACACCTCTCATTTTCATCATTCTCCATTCCCTTCTATAGAATCATTTTCGGAACTATCTTGAAATTTGACATGGAAATTCCAATATACCCATCACAAATTTCTTCCACTGAACCCACACAATGAGCAGTGAATGGGGCCAACGTGGAATTTTTTTCAATCTGTTCCCGTATGCATTGAAATTTGACATGGTTAGACTTGATAATTGCCTTGATGGTATGGGAGGGTTTCAAGACTTAAGGATGTTTGATGTCCCCCCATAATATTTGAGATCGTCCATGTTTACATCAATGTTTAATATAATGGATGTCTCATTGTCATCATTCATTATTTCCATTTATACAAGCTTTGTCGAAACTCTCTTGAAATGTCATGGCACTTCTAATACACCCATCACCAATGTCATCTTGCATCGACCTCACACAGTGAGTAGTGAATGGAGACAACGTTGAAATTTCTTCAAACTCTACATGTATGCATCAAAATTCAACATGGTTAGACTAGAAACATGCCTTGACGGTATGGGAGGGTTTCAAGACTCAAGGATGTCTGATGTCCCCACATAATCTTTGATATCACCCATGTTTGCATCACTGTTCATAATGGATGTCTCATTATCATCATTTGTCATTTCAATATGTATAATCTTTGTTGGAACTCTCTTGAAATGTCATCGAACTTCCAATTCACCTACCACAAATGTCATGCACCGACCCCACATAGTGAGTAGTGAATGGGGCCAACGTTGAAATTTCTTCAATATGTTCCTGTATGCGTCAAAATTTGACATGGTTAGACTAGACACATGCCTTAATAGTATGGGAGGGTTTCAAGACTCAAGGATGTATGATGTCCCCACATAATATTTGATATCATCCACATTTTCATCAATGTTCATCATGCACGTCTCATTGTCAATGTTTGTCATTCCCTTCTATAGAAATGTTGTTGGACCTATCTTGAAATTTGACATGGAACAGACTATCCATGTCAAATTTCAGTGCATGTCAAATGTGAATAGAGTATCCATGTCAAATTTTGGTGCATGTCAAATGTGAACAGAGTATCCATGTCAAATTTCGGTGCATACAGAAACATTTTGAAAAAATTTCAACGTTGGCCCCATTCATAGGTCACTGTTGCCCACCATGTACTCTAGCCCTAGTACAATGTATTTTAATAGTTGTTTCCTTTAAAATTGGACCGAGAAAATTAAAACGAAATGAGGACGAGATGAGATGGTATATAGAGTGGGTCTGTGAGTGATCTTTGAGTATAAAGATGAATGAATGAACTTCTCTTGGTTTCAAGAATAATTTATTCTCTACTAAACATGGCCAACCATGTGAAGGTGGAAGCTCATATGGCCCGTCCCCCCCCTCACATAGCTCTCAATTCCCCAATACACAATCTATAAAATAGAAAATAAACAAAAGCAACATAGTAATCATGCATAGAAACTACCAAAAAAAATGAAATAAAACTTAAAAACATGTAATTAACCCACATAAAAAATTATTTAAAGAGAATAATTCATACAAATTAAAATATCTAGTTACGTACCTCATCGACCAACGCAACATTTGTATCATCCTTCTTCTTTATCTTCTTCTTGATCATCCAACTTGACATCTATATCAACATCTGGTTCAGAAACAATGTTGAAAGGATTGATGATATCATCATCATCATCAATACCATTTTCGAGCATATCTTCATCGATATCATCATCAAGAACTGACGTAATGTCTCCTACGCGTGGTTCATCTTATTCATCTTCTTCATTTGTCGACCCATATTCTTCCTGCTCTAGCTCTACATCATCTTCTTTTTCAATATCATCTTCTTCATATACAATATACTTTACTGGCCTTCGTCTTGGATCATATCTAACAACAAATGACCAATCCCTCTTACCCAAAGCCTTTGAGTAAAATACTTGTTCACATTGACTTGGAAAAACATAGCGGTCATTTATTTTTTCAAAAACTGTTGTTTTAATCATCGGAAATCCATTGGCATGTTCAATAACGGTTCTTTCCTCATCATGTTCATGCATTTGTAACCTATACCATTTGACATCAAACAAAACTAATTTGAAGGAATTAAAGTCACACTCAATTATATCATTCAAAAACCCATAGTATCTATTTTCAGATTCTCAAGGACGTCTGTCACTCCTAGAGGAAACATTAGTGACCTGGAATACTGCAATTATCCCACTATCAAAAAAATTTCTGATTTCATACAACGGTTTGATGCAAAATTTATGACCATTGCACCACATAGCTTTGTGGTGTTTCAACTACAATATGCCAGACATGTAAAAGATGCATTGTCAATTAATAATAAACAAATTTATATAACTTGGAAAGTATAATATGAAAAAAACACACCTACAACCACATTAATATAATAAAAAATAACTGAAAAAATGGGTGAATTTGCTTTCCTTTCCATATTTCAAACAATATGCTAAATCTATTTCCCTCTGCGTAATATTGAAATTTCCATTACGACGAGCTTCTCTAACCAATTCAGACAATTATTTCCATGATAACCTACCGCCATGACGTTCTTTACATCTATCAATCCATACCTTCATCCAATCAAGATTGTTTGCAATGTATAAATGTAGTGCATTCCAATCTTGACCAACTGACCGATCAAAAAATCACAATTCACCAATATTAAATATTAGTTATAACCATGGTAAATATTAATAAATGATGAAAGAATAAATATTAAATGAGTATGATTATATACACACAAAAAATAAAAAAAAATTGTATTTATTAAAAATATCCACAATTAAATTACCTCACTTTCTTCATTGTACCTTTCCCAAACAACTGCTCCCTTTCAATTTTTTTGATGGAGTTCACATCCCAAATGCATAGCTTGCGATGCTAATTTAGGAAGATATTGACTAATATACACCATGGATTCATATACCATATATCCCTTCACCATAGAACCCTTAGGACGTGCTCATTGTCTAACCAAAACCTTCAATGATTTCAAGTGCCTCTCCACCATCCACATTGACCTTGTGTGTACAGGTCCACACATTTCAATCTCCTCAACTTGGTGTATGAAGTAGTGTTCTTGTGCATTGAAAAATGTGGGAGGTAGATACTTCTGCATTTCACACATTAGTCGAGGAATTTCTCTCTTCCAATACTTTATATCATCTTCATGGATTTCTTTCAATGAAAACCATCTACAGATCATGATGCAAGAAAATAACATGTTTCAAAAAAACATAATACATATTACATTACAAGTAAAACACATGTCATTAAGTACAACAAAAAAATGAAATTTTTTGTTGCATATATATTGAATCTACTTACCTCATGTATTTTCCAAGATCATATATAACTTGTTTGACGTTGTTGTCAAAGTTGTTTGGGAGAGATAGAGGTAGAACATACKGTAACAATAAAAACGAATCATTACTTGTTCAAAACTAGACAAAAAAAAAATAAATATCAAAAAAGGTATACAACCAATATATAAATATGAATACTAAAATCATTAATTACCTTAATGAAGGTATGCCAATCATGTGTTTTTACCCCACCAAATTCACCTTTCTTCGTTAAGATAGTCTTTATGTTTGAACAAAAACCTATGGGAAATTTAATTTTTTGAATGACCTCTTTTACACCATTTCTTTGTTGCTCTGTTAATAACCATGGAAGGTTATTTTGGTCTCCATCATTATTTGATCAGATCACACTTTGAATTGCATTATTGGATTCCCAAATGTCATTACAAATTTTGAATTTTTTTTTCTTTATCCCTCCTGCCATCTATGATTCGCCATAATGTTTCTGTCACATTCTTCTCGATATTCATTGTATCAAATAAATGAACTATTTTTAGGTCCTCATAGTAAGGAAACCTCAATAATTGAGTGGTATAACATTTCATTCCTTGTGGAAGCCCATTATTACTACCTTCACGACGACGACATTGATGAAGCATAAAAAAAATCAGAACACTATTTATCAAATGTGGTAAAATAAAATGAATAATTAAAATAAAAATTTCAAAACATGATTCCATTTACGATACATAAACAAAATGCATACCTCGAGGATTAATTCTGTCATATCCCAACTTCCATAGGCGAGATGTCATTCTTTGTGGTTTTAGTCCAGTCTATTGTTTCCCATTGAAAATATCTTTTTAAGTAGTACAATACTTATGGTTCTTAGAGAGGAAGTGTCTATACTCATCAAACACCTCCTTTCCTAAACTTTTTGACTGGCAAGATTTCTTCTTAGGAACACAAAATGAACATGCAAATTTACCCTTTGTTTGAAGACCTACAACAAATGGATTAATGTGAATTATTAATATACAAAATGATTATTTAAACAACATGCATGATATATTATATTAATTATATACTATTCAAGCGTGCAATATGGAACATTACATACCAAAAAAATGTGTTAGTCCTGGGGCATCATGAATTGTCCATAAAAGTATTCCACGACATTAACATCTCTTCTACCCAATTGGTTTACAGATGTCATACATAATGATGCCCTCCCATAACTTTATTAGCTTGTCGATAAGAGGCTCGATATACACATTCATATATTTAACTTGGTACTTACCTAATTGTTTGAAATTACACAAAATTACTACCATGGTATGTATATAAACGTAAATAAATAAATAAAAGATGTTATGCAAAAAAAGAGAAAAATGAAAAAATTTAAATTCGAAAAATTAATGTAAACAAATACCTAGAATAATCATTGTCAACATTACGTGCTCCCTCTTTATTGACATCCAAGGAGGAATGTTATTATTGATAAAAAAAATAGGCCACACTGAGTAAACAAACCGAAGCTCTCCAAATGGATTAACACTGTCAATTGCCAATGAACGCCTAACATTACGAGGTTCATCTATAAATTATGGCCATTTTGCAACAATTTATTTAAATGCATAACCATCTGCAGGAATTTGAAGAACGCCATATTCAATTCTCTTTTGTGCATGGTAATCCATAAACCGTGCTATGCTTTGGCACCTGAATAGTCGCTGAAAACGTGGAATTATGGAAATATGCCAGAGAACCTTTCGAGGGACCATTTTTGTTACTTGATTAGTTCGATATATACTAATACCACATATTAGGCATTTTGTTTTCGATGCATGTTGTCCATAATATATAATATGATCATTAGGGCATGCATTTATACTTTGATACTCCATTCCAATGTCTTTCATAATGGCATTTAAATCTCAATTTGTGCGAGGTAAAATATTTGACGAGGGTAACAAAAATTCACCTAACAATCTAAAACATAAAAAATAAATAGTTAATGTAAATAATAGTAATTGTAAATATTGCATTTTTATTTTACAAATTAATTAACACTAAAAAAAATGGGGAAAAGTCAACCTTTATGTAGATGTCATGAAACATATTACATACCTTAGGATCTGTGTCATACAAGTGTTCGGCAAATGATTCGTAACCTTTAAGTTCACCATCAATAATGTAGTGGAGAAAATATTTTCTCTTGACCCTTTATAAAGTCGTTTATTTGCCTTTTCAATTAGAGGTTCATCATAAATACCATCACTACTATCCCCATGATCCTCATCTAGATGACCGAATAAGTCTTGGATCATTTTATTTGTCTGATCATCTTGAACTATGTTATTATTGTCATCTACTTCCATGGGATCAATAACTTGATCTTCATTATCTGCTTCAAGTTATTCATCTTGTACAACATCATTTCTACTACTACTTGGTGCTTTGTGCATAAAGTTTAGGGGCAAATCTAGCTTTATAATTACAAACAATCATGAAAAATTAGTGCATGTATAAAACAATATAAAAGTTTGAGAATACAATAAATATTAAAATAGATAATGAATATATATATATCTAATTACCATGGGACGATATTCATTTGATCCCCCGTCCATGTGCCCATATTTTCTACAATGTTTTTTAGCTATTGCTATTAAAACTCTTTCGGGACGTCTAGTTCAACAATTTTTGCAAGGGAAATAACATTTATTGTCACCCTTTTCACCCTCTTTAATTTTTTTCCCACCTCTAATGTTTTCTGACATTCTTCCCCACATACATATACTAAAAACAAATACCTATTTTTTATTCGCCAAGAATACCGACTTATACCCTTTTTGAACTGTCGTTATTATAGCAAACTTGTCGCAACATCCGTAAAATGCAACATATTTATAGATTTTATAATGTTGCAATTCTGACGATAGTTGACCAAGTCAAAGTTGACTTGGTCAAATACTAGGTGACCATTGGGGTGGGGAAAACCTAGTGTCCATAATGTCGCAAGTGCGACGAATATTTCACCAACGTTGCAAGAGAGATGAAAATGCAACGTCGTCGCAAGAGCGACGTCCTCCTAACTTCGTCGTAAGAGCCACATTTTTTAGTAGTACGTCGCAAGAGTAACGTTATCAAGCAATATGGAGATATTTTTTTTAAATTTCCTCTATTTTTCGACAGTATGGCCAATTTTGTCCATAATGTCACAAATAGAACATAATTTTTTTTTCAATATGTACTAGTGCCACAAGGCAAGGTACAACCCTTCCTAGTGTGTCCAATCCCAATGCCCATACAAAGGTAGGGGAATATGAGAGGAATAAATATGGAAAGTGGTAAGTATGGAGGAAATGAATGAAGACCTTTCACAGACCCACCAAATGGCAACCCATCCTAAAGGGAGATCACTTACTAGGGCATCATGTCACCCTTCCAGGTATGAACAAGTCAAAGAACATAATTTCCAAGCAAACGTTATGGAATGAAGGAGAATTCAATGCAACATATTCAAGTGCTTTAAGAATCAGAGTGACACATACTATGATACCTGGACTCATTACCTCATGGAGAAAGACTTACTGCTACTTCAGGACCATTCTAGTGGGATGGATATTTCTTCTATTGATAAATGGATTGCACTAAAAAAAAGAGGGGCCCTCCAGGGCTATGCTCAAGTCATCCGGTTCTCGGTACTCCATGTCTAGAACCTGTGGGCCTCAAGACATGATATCCTTAGTTATCCCTAGGGTACGAGATAACAAGGTGCATCAAAAAATCCTTGTAACAAACTCCTTCATTACCAATTTCTAAGTATCTTCTAACCTTTGAGCCTTCCTTCTTACTTTTTTTTTTTTTTGTGTCTGGAGGAATCAACAACTAGTTGGGCACGTGCTCGCGTTAGACGTGGCCGTGTTATCCAACCGCTACCACTATAACCTCCAGGTGTGCCCACGATGCCCCTTACGCGACACATAAGGTAAGTCGGGGGGAATTGAACTCGAAACCTCATGGAACTTCATTTTCACGGCACTTTCCAATTGAGCTGCCCCCCCGGGGGCGAGCCTTCCTTCTTACTTATCTCCCATATAGTGTTTATATTATTTCTATGTTTTACATAATTTTGGAATAATTTAGTGTTTCATCCCCCTCTGCTAGTGAAATAACCCAACTTTTCAGTCTCCACATTGCTTCTTCTTGTTCCAACAACTTCCTTTTTACCCCCTCTAACAATTTTAATGTAGTATATTAATCTTTTGAGTAAATATCTTCTTTATTCCTATCAAACAATATCTTGATTTGTTCCTCAATGTCTCTCAACTCTTTTGAGAATTCCGGGTTTTTTATTTGCGTAATCTACCACTATTTTTTTTTTAAAATTTAAGTTTTCTACAAATTAATACATAGCTATTTTACATGAATTTGGAACAAATTTCTTCCAATTCTAAATAAATATGTTTCTAAATCATTCTTCTTCAAGCCAAGTGTGATTAAATTAAATCATTTTTCTTGAAGAAAAATAGGTAAATGATTAGAGGCACCTCCTTCTCCTACCCATGATTTAAATTTCTCTAGTTCCTCCACACTACCACATTTAGAGTTGAAATCCAACGTTTGAATTGATGTTTATTAAAAGAAAAAAATTATAATGTCAAAAACCAGCTACAATTGGTGAAATTTGTCTTGTTTCTTGTTTTTTTCTCCTGGAAAATGTCGGTTAACCGACATTAACCTGTTAAACAATGTTTAATACATAGTTTAATCGATTTCAAATCTCCATACACGTTTTTAAATTTTTTAAATATATCTAATGTTTTTTAAATATCGAATAATCCACATTTGTAGGAATTGTTTTTTGCCCGACAAGTAGTTTATACTTTCAACATGTTTCCAAATAGAGTTTTATTACGCCTTTTAAAAGATACCCACATGAAATGGATTAACACTATTTTTTTTTGAAGAGTTGGGATTAGATGAAATAATATGACAAGTAAATTTTGTTACCCATAAGTGAAATTTTGCTACCCATAATCAAAATTTATTTGGTTAAAATTTGTAAACACCATTTGAATTAATTGTTTGTAAAATTCTTTGAATGTATACTATTGAATTGGTCAATATTTTATTGAAATAGAAAACTATGTCAAATAACCCTGACTCAAGCATTGGTGCATCCAACTGGTTATCTTATATAGAAGATGTAACCAAAGAAGCCTTGGCTCTCACCATGGATGTTGATATTAATGAATGCAATTATTTTGTGCATACAAGCAATTGTGAAAATCCATCTCAAGATCATCCCAAATTTTTTGATATTGGTGATGGTAAATGATATTGCCCTTGCATGAAATGCAAAGACATAAGAAGAAGAAGAATTAATAGGTCAACAACTATCATCATGGGAACCTCGAAGGGGGAACCGAATATTGTCCCTTGGTAAGATAAATAAAACATGTTTTTTTGTCTCTTTTTTAAAAGTTTTAAATGTTTTAATATTTCGATACTAATTATATTTATTTATATATAATTACAAAGAAAAAAGTTTCTATGCTTATAATTCATAATACTGCAATTTGTAGTAGAGATGGCAAGGGTGATAGAATTGAAGTTGATCCTAGGAAGAAAATGACACTAATATTATTGAGAATGAAGGCTAATCCATGACACCTTTGTTTCCATGGATGAAAATCCACATGTGGATGAGATCTATGAAGATATTCATGACGTACCTCTTATTGATGAGGAACAAAACCCCTTATACTAAGGCTCAAAGACAAGTCTTCTCTATACTATGGTGTTCTTGGTCAACTTGAAGGTTATGAATGGTATTTCAAGCACATGTATGACACAGATCTTAAGATATGAAAAATAATTCTTTATGTAAATACAAGTTTTTGTCTATTTTTTTTGTGATTATAATATATATATATACATTGTAGGTTAGGATTTAATATCCACCATTTAGTGTGTGTGTGTATTGATTGTGGATTGTTAGGTGATATCCTCCTACCACCATCAAATACTTTATATCACACATACCAAGAATTGTGTGACCTTATGAAAGATATAGAAATGGAGTATCACACAACTGATGTGTCTTAATGATCATATTATATATTATGGACAACACACAACAAAGATTGAATATCCTAAATTAGTAGATATCGAACTAATCAGGTAACAAATACGGTGTTTTGCAATGTTCTTCATCATATCCCTATAATTCCACATTTTGAACGATTGTTTAAGTGAAAAAACTTAGCACATTTTATGGATTACCATGCATGGAAGAGAAGTGAAGATGGTGTTATGTAAATACCTAGGGATGATTATGAATATAGGGACATCAATGAAATATGACCCATTTTAAAGAAGAACCTTGTAATATTAGACTTTTGGTGGTGACTAATGATGTTAATCCATTTGGAGAGTTAAGATCTTACTGAGTTTGACTAGTTTTCGTTATAAATGATAACATGCATCATTGGATGTCAATAAAGACGGAGAGCATAATGTTGGCATTAATTGTTCTAGGTGTTTATTTTTAAGAATGTTCACAACATACCAATTTCTTTTTTTTATTTGTGTTACATATTCTGTATGTACAAGAAATTAATTATCTTTATTTTCAACTAACTGGGTATGTACCAAGTTAGAGATGTGGACATATTTCTTTAGCCTTTTATTGACGAACTTTTAATTTATGGGTCAACATCACTATGTATGACATCTTCAAACCAATAGGCCAAAAACAATTTCAATTCCATGGAATACTTACATGGACAACTCATGGTGAACCAAGGCTAACACATTTTTGTGGTATGTAAATTACAATTTAACTCTATATATTCTCTCTCTTTTTTTTTTTTAAATAAAAAGGTGGTACCTATTATATTACCAAAAAGTAGAGTACAGTGTTCCTTGTTTCAACCAGCTGTCCTGCCTGAGTAGGAAACTAGGACAACTGGGCTAGTCCATGACAAAGCATGTGGGTGCCCTGCCCGAGGGAAACCAGGGCTAAAAGTCTAGAAAGTTTTAAAACAAAAGCCATAGCTAAGCAGAGAAGAAACTAAACTTTCTATCTATACTTGACATCAGAAATAATTCTAACCAGGTGCTTCGTGCTTCCTCTGGCGCCAGCCTGCCGAGAGCGAGTACGGACTTGCGCACGTCGGGCACTGACGCTTGGGAGAGCCTTTGGAGTAAGCTGCTAAGATCATGTCCAGTCGCTGGTCCAACCGGGCGAGGCGAAAAGCATGGTCTTCCATCAGGTGCCTGAGCTCAAAGATGAGCAGGAGGTACCGAGAATCGGAGGCTGGAGGCTGGTACACTTCTTCATTAGCGTTGGGCGGTCCTGTGCCAGATTCCCCTGGTGCGCTTGGAGCTGACACCGCAGTCTTCACTATCGCTGGAATGATGGCAGGAGGGGCCTCCTCTTCCACAATGCAAGTTGGGAAGAGGTCCTCCTCGGTGGCCTCATTGAGGTCCCACTTGAATTTTCCATGCAGGGGCTTAGTTTCTTCCGTGCTGACGAGCGAGGGGAGGTGTAGCTGCGCTTCCTCCCAGCTAATTTCTTCGACTATCACCATTGGTGGCGTCCTGGGTTTTTGTTTACGCCGGGTGGCAGCCATTGCCAAAGCTCTTTCGAATTGTTGGATGCGTTTGCACCTTGACTCGGCTTGATACCATGCTGCCCCTCTGCGGGATTTCCCCCGAAGTCTGGGCATGGTTCGAACTGCTGCCTGCTCGCCTGTGCCACTGCCTATGTGCGACGAAGGCCCGAATTGGAAATTGAACCGAATGAATATTGCAGGGGTCCAATTCCCTTTACCTCTGTTTATCCTCACGATTGCAAACCACTCAATCGTGCCTGCCAAGGCCATTAAGATCGGGCTGTAACTGCTCTGGCTCCAGGTATAGATCCCTTGTGCGAGAGGGCTCATCGACGGGAGGTTCCTGGTGTAGTCCATGTGAGATTTAATGGTTGAGGGGCGGTTCGTCGGTCGATGCCATAAATGGGCGTCCCGACGATCCTCCAGGTGTTTGCGAGTCAGCGCGTGTCACCTGATCCGGGGATAGGAGGTCCCTGTGGGCTAAGGCCTGGCACTTCTTTAGGATGTCTGATCTCTCTGGGCCATGATCCATCCAGCTTGAGTGATCGTCTTCCCTTTCAACTACTTCGTTTGCTAGGCAGTCTGCGACCCTGTTTGCCGTTCTCTTCACATGAGAGGGTACTATGCTAAGCGTGGAAGTGAGGAGGCTCATGAAGTCCTCTAGAAGTCCTGAGAGGCACCAACTTGGTGAGATCTTTGAGGGTGGAATTCCATTCAGGATTCTGGTGATTACATGGATGATGATCTGCGAGTCTCCTTCTAGGACTATGTTGCGATAACCTTTGCCTATAGTAGCTTGCAGTCCATGCAACAGGCCTGTTAACTCTGCCACATTGTTTGTCGTTTCCCCACGGAAGCCTGTTAAAAGTCCTAAGATTCGCCCATCTGAGTCTCTGATCACTGCTCCCCATCCTGCTGGTCCCGGGTTGCCTTTGGCTGCTCCATCAAAGTTAATTTTGATGAAAGGGGCCAAAGGGGGGGACCAAGTGACAGGACTGTCTTGGGTGAGCTTGTTGGTCCGCATGACTGAGTGATTGGCGGGGAGGGGCTGCCAATGTTGGAGGATGCGCTGCTCTTCGGGGGTGCCTTTGAGGTCCGCCTCTTTCCAGGGTCTGCACCGGATGGTTTCTTTGATTAGCGAGCTGGTAATCTCCCAAGTGTTCTCAGGCGAGGAGGCCTTTGAGTGGAAGATTCTTCTATTTCTCTCCTTCCAGATCTGCCATAGGATAAATCCTGGAATGAGGCGCCAAATGTGGTTTAGAAGCTCACTTTTGAAGGATATTCTGTCCCAGTGCTCTATCATTTCATTGATGCTATGGCGTTGTTTCCCCGTATTGCGCATGATTTGCACACTTTGATCCCATACCTTCTGACTGTAGTGGCAACCATTGAGGAGGTGCTCTATGGTTTCTTCATGTTGCTGGCAGAGCACACAAAGGGAGGGTCCAACGAAGCCGCGTTTCCTGAGATTGTCCCAAGTTAGGGCTCTATTGTGCACTACTAGCCAGAGGAAGGTGGAGACCTTGGGCCAGAGAGTGGGGTCCCAGATTTTGTTCTAGATGGGCTGCTTATCTTCATCTCGGTAGTGGCTGTAGATGGTGTAGGCTTCCTTTATTGTGAAGGTCCCAGCTGTGGAGTATCCCCATCGCAGGATGTCTGGTCCATTTCTGATTGGATTTTTCCTTTGTTTGGCTAGAGTAGGCCAGCTTCCCAGGCTGAGATTTTCAGGGACTCTCAGGTCTTGGTGTGATACCTTCCAATGACGCCAACGTGGGGGCTGCTCGTGAGGCTTCCAAAGATCCTTGACTTTTAGTGCAGCATGCGTGTCAGTGGCTTCCTTTAAGGTGCCCGGGTCTTCAATGCCGTGCAGAGGTTTGAATTGCTGCCAGGATTCGTGCCAAAACAAGGCGCTCTCCCCATCTCTGACTTCCCAAAAGGCGTGGTCCTGAACCAGGGTGCGGTTTTGCTAGGCTGTGTTCCAGATGTTGGAGCCTTGAATTCTGATGTCGTGTCTGATGAGTTGATTAACTGGCGTTGAAGAGGAATATTTGTGTCTCCAAATTTGTGCCGATGCCGTTGTAGGAGCTTTCAGCCAACGCCACCAAATTTTGGCTCCCATGACTTGGTTGAGTTTTCCTGGGTCCCGTAATCCTAGTCCCCCTTGACTTTTTGGTTTGCAAGTTTTGTCCCAGCTCACTAGGGCCCACTTTTTGTTTGGTTGGTGACCGTGCTAGAGGAAGTTGCGCTGCAAATTTCTTATATCTTTTATGACATGTTTTGGAGCTACTAGGACCGTGAAAAGATAGGTGGGGAGGGCCTACAGAACCGACTTTAGAAGGACAAGCCGGGAGGCTATATTAAGGGGCCTGAAAGTCCAGTTGCTTAGACGGTTGGAAATGGAAAGGAGAAGGCTGTCCCAGGAGATGGATCTTGCAGCAACACCCGTGAGGGGAACGCCTAGGTAGTTGGATGGAAGGGAGCTCCTTGGTATGCCTAGGAGTCTTGAGACGTGGGCTTGAATAGGGGCAAGGGTGTTAAAGAAATAGAGTTTGGACTTATCAAGGTTAAGCGACATGCCAGAAGCTTCCGTGAAGTCAGAGAGTATAGAGTTGAGGGTACAGGCTTCCCGTGCCGAGGGGGAGTTGAGCAGCAGCGTGTCATCTACGAACTGGCTGTGTGAGAGGGCTGGCTGAAGATGGTGGAGGGGTAGTCCTTTAAGGGAGTCGTCTGAGAGCGCCGCTGAGATAGATCTGCCTAGGCCCTTCGCCATGAGAACGAACAGGAAGGGTGAGAGGGGATCCCCCTGGCGGATGCCTCAGGAAGGCGAGAAGGGTATGGAAGGAACGCCATTGATCAATATAGAAAAGAAGGTGGAGGAGACAAGATTGAGGATCCACTTGACCCAGCCCTGATCAAAGCCAAAGGAATCAAGGATGGCTTTGAGATATTGCCAACTGGCTCTGTCGAAAGCTTTGGAGAGGTCCAGTTTTATTAACATACCTGGGGTTCTGGATGTTTTGAGAGAGTGAATGACTTCATGTGCCAGAATGACGCTGTCCATTATTTTTCTCCCTTCCACGTAGCCGGCCTGTTCTTTGGAGATGACGTACGTCAGGATGGGTTTTAGTCTGTTAGCTATGACCTTCATGATGATCTTGTAGATGACGTTGCAGAGAGATATGGGTCTGAAGTGCTTGGGGTTGGTTACTCACTCTTCTTTGGGAATGAGGGTGAGGAAGGTTGCGTTGAGAGCGGGCAGAACCACTCCCGAGGCTCTCGATTCCTCCACCACTTCCCAGACATCTGTTTTTATCATGTCCCAGCAGTGATGAAAGAAATCTGTTGTAAACCCATCCGGTCCCGGGGCCTTGCCTGGGGGCATGTCTTTTACTGCCCGATCCACTTCTTCCTGAGTGATAGGCCTGGTGAGGGCGACATTCTGCTCCGCTGTTACTAAGGCCGGAATGTGCCTTGTGACTCGTTGGATGAAAGCTGTTCTATCCCTTTGGTTTTCCGTTAGAAGGTCTTGATAGAAGTTAATAAGATTTGCTTCTATCTCAGAGTGATCTCTGATTGTGACGCTCTCCCCATTATCTAAGTGGGTGATCCTATTGACATGTCGCCGATGCATCATTGTCCTGTGAAAGAACTTGGTGTTCCGCTCCCCCTCCTTGAGCCACTGAACTCGAGATTTCTGTTTCCATAGAACCTCCTCCTGTTTTCTTCGTTCTTCTAGTTTCCCTTGGAGTATTGCTTCCTTTTTCATTAGATCATCAGTTCTGGTCCCAGCGATGAAGGTTTCCTGAATCGCCTCTAGCTGACATTCTATGTCTTGAATGCTATGGAAGATGTTTCCGAAGCAGTTCTTATTCCATTGCTTCAACAACTTCTTGAAATTCTTGAGCCTTTGATGAAATCTGTACATGCTTGAACCGTGGTCTATTGCATCTTGTGCCCACCAGTCCTTGGCTAAGTGTTGGAAGTCCGGGTGAAGGAGCCGAAATTTTTCAAAGCGGAAGGGTTTGAAGCTAGGTGTGGGTTCTGTATTCATGCTGAGGGCCAGCAACCAATGATCTGAGCCATCTCTCGGTAGTATGAGGCTTTCGAACTGGGAGCCTGACTCCATTAGTGCCTCTGAGACCAGGAAACGGTCCAATCGGAAAGCTATGTGCTGGGCACCCGATCTACGATTCGACCAGGTGAAGGTACCATTGTTGCTTTCTATGTATACTAAGTTGAGATGATCGATGAGAGTTTTGAACTTACCACTGTCTTGTTCCAGCCTTTTGGTGCCTCCTGTTTTTTCTTCTAGCGAAAGGATCATGTTGAAGTCCCCTCCCAAGACCCAATTGCGTGTGGTTACCAAGGTGTTGATGAGTTCCAGTCACTGTAAGAGCTTGTCTTTTTCTTGCTGGCTGTGAGGGTCGTATACATTCGTGATGTCCCCCTCCTGATTCGAGCCAATGATATTGAAGTGAGCCGTGATCATGCCCACTGTTGAGAAAGGGTTGTGAATGCTAACGCTTGCAGGGTTCCATAGGATAGCCAGGCCTCCTGAGGCTCCTGCAGGGTCTGTTGATATGAAGTTGCAGTCTCGCCAGATTCGCTGAAATATGGTTTCAGCTTCTGCCCCTGCGCATTTGGTCTCATGTAGCAAGAGCATGTCTGGATTCTCAGCTTTTATGCATTCTCGGAGGGTCCATTGTTTCGACCTTCCATTAAGTCCTCTTATGTTCCAAGTGAGGATTTTCATCATTGGGTTGGTGTTGGAGTTTGGAGATAAACCTTCGAGATCTTTTGGATCTGTCCTAAATTTATCATGAGGTTGCCTGCTTCCCTAATCAGTTGTTGCACCGTTTTATGACCTCTTCTCTTGTTTTCTCGAGGGATCTTCTTCGAGCCAGAGTGGGAGTCCGTGGCGATTCCCAATCATGCTGTGGATCCTGCAGAGGAATTGAGGAAGACTTTGTGCACTTTGTGCAATTGTTCTTCGGGCAGGGTTTGCAAGTCTTTGCGGTTCAGGGCCTCTTCTAGTTTTTCAATATCAATGCCCGCCAGGTCTCTTTCGTCTAGCTGCATTGGGGTGTCTCCATCTCCTTCTCCCCGGTCCTCCATGTGTGCTTCCTTCCCTTGGGGGGGGGTGGGATTTGGTGCATTTTCCAGTTCTTTCTGCAGATCTTTATGTGGGTCTTGGATTTCCTCTTCCTGTGGCAAGAAATTCAGGATCTCATAGGAGTTTCTTGTTGCAATATTTGGCTTTTGGCCTTGGTTTTGCCTTCTTGGCGGATTCCTTTTCTTTGATGCCACTGTAGTGAATCCGTCCTTTTGTGCTGGTTCGTCTGACTTGGCAGCTGCCCTGATGAGGGGGCATTCCCTATAGAGGTGTCCATGCTCGTGGCACCTCCTGCAGTGGAAAGGAATGTGCTCATAGTCCAGGGTTTGCTGCCAATCCTCGTCTTGGTATTCCAGAGTTACTGAACTGGGAAGTGCTTTGGAGATGTTCATATATACGCAGATCCTAGCATAGGAAGTGTATTTCCTATGTCCGGTGGCCTCTGACGCTCTTACATACTGCCCAAGGGTGTTACCTATGCCCATTAGAATCTCCTCCAGCCAGAACTCTTGGGGTAAGGAGTATAGGCGGATCCACACTGGGGCCATGGTGAAGTCTTCTTTGTCAGGGCTGAATCTTTCGGTCCAAAATCTTAGGAAGAGCCCAGCTGAGTTGAAGAAGTAAGGCCCATTTTCAAATATCCTGTCTTTTTCCTCTAGGTTGTACATGATGATTGTGAAAAATCCCTTGGAGCTGAGTTGAACTTCGTAATATCCTTTGGGGTTCCACCAATGCTTGATCCATTTATACAGATCCCTCTCTGAGGGCCAGAGCCCTAAAAATTTCCCTATGAGAGCATGCTCTTTCATGAACTCAATGTGTTCTCCTACCCTAGTGGAACTAATAATATATCTTGGTGCTTTTTCCAGTTGGGGTATGCATTTACCTGGTTCCCAACCTTGGTGTGGTTTCGCCTGGGAGGTTCTAGCTTCAGCTTCCATGTCCATGTATTTTCTGAGGCCATGTTCTCTGGCCAAGAGATGCTCACGTTCTTGTTGAGGCGGCTCGAAGGCTGGTCTCTTCATGCGGGTGCCGGATTGATCGTTGGCTATGATCTTTCTGTATGAGGGGGGCTGTCCCCCCCCCTCCGCTTCCCATTGTGCTGCGTCAGAAGGGGAGGGTCTGGGTCGTGATGCAGAGCTCGCGCCGCGTGGGGGCGCTGGTTGTGGTCGATCGCTGCTTGCGCCTGGAGGATTAGGGTTTCCTCAGTAAGATCCCATCAAGCCAACTCTATATATTCTCTCTTAGTTCACATATTTTTTTGAATATTTTGACATTCTATTAACATTATTCTATATCTTACATATCTTCAAAGAAAGATCAAATATGATCCCAGAACAATATCAAGACATTCAACAAGTTTAGGAGATAAGGTGTATGATAAGTATAGACATTTCCTCTCTAGGAACCTATTGAGACCTCAACAAGTCCCAAGTTACATCATTCAAACTTTAATAAGTTTTTCATTAAGCATAAAGCTCAATTTTAATTTTTCTCTTATAGGAAACACTTTTATATTCGGTTTTCTGTTCCTCAGAGACACTATTTTCTTTGCTTAAAGTTTCAAAAACTTTGTACTTGTAAATTTCCACCCTTGGTTCCTAAATGTTTGAGTTATAAGCATCTGCTGTGAAAATTTTTCAAGTTCCAATTTTCATAACTGTTGTAATACTCTTAAGAGGTTCTCACGGTGTAAAGTTCTACTTTTCTCTGGTAAAACTTGAACATTCTCTGCAACAACATAAGAGTGATGAACTCCAAAATTTCACTACAACACTATGCAATTAACATTGGAATCTCATCGCAAGTTTTCTCAGTAATTCAAATTATTCCGCTGCAATACTAGCATTGTGGTAAACCTTAAATTTCGCTGCAGTATTGTTGATATAAATAACAAGTTTTAAAATGCTTGTTCTAATAATATGTTGTTTATGCGTGCATGTTACAAAAGGGAGAGTCAAAAGAAGAAAAGGCCCACCACCACTTGAAGCAACAATGGGATATCACTTGTCAAGGAAGAATGAAGAGAAGATGAAAAGAAACAAAGAACCAAGATGAAAATTTGTTTCTTAATAGTTATTGGAAGAAAAAGATTCTTGAAATGTAAAGATGAAAATGCCACTTGGATAAGGGTACTAGAAGAGGCACTTGTTTTGTAAAGATATATAAATAATAGAAAAAATGAATGAGAAAAGCATTTTTCTTGTGTTACAATTTTGTAATTTTTTTTTAAGTCTGAATAAGGAGAAGCCATTTTTACCAACTTTTTTGAGGAGCTTTAATTGTGGTGTGGTGGATAATTTGTGGAGTACTCATGTTATTTGCTATAATTTTTGTAAGACTATGTTTTCTTTGCCATGCATATTTATATTCGTATTTTTTTTATTTTGAAAAAGTTTTTTTGTTAGGATTTTTGTAAGACTGTGTTTTTTTTAATGGAAATTTTTATTCTTATTTTTATTATTTTGAAAATGTTTTTTTGACTTCATTACTTTTTATGTATATTTCTATTGTTATTCCCTAAATGGATTTCTAATAGAGAAGTTGTATGTATTGTTTGGTTCAATGTTTATTAGTTTTGATACTTTTTTTTAGTTAGTATAGGTAGATCAAAACTACATCTTGCATGTAGATCAGGGTCATCCTTGCATTCAACATTTTCATTTTCATAACTAAAATCTAGTAATGCTTGCTAAGCCAAAATTTAGATGGGTTCCCTATTCCAAATAGTGTGAGGTCTAATTGAGACTTCACATTGGGGAGAAACCTTACTATTGAGAAGAACATTTTTCCCATGTCAACAAATTTTTTGCTAGAAGGAGATATTGAATTGTATGGCTAGTAGGAACACTTTCCAATCATGTGGTTTTCATTATCAACCTTTGAATCGTGATTAACACCATATCCACATACCCAATTGAGGTGATAACTTAGACCCTGAAATTGTTTTTGAGGACAACATTACCAACTTTGAAAACCCTAAGTCTCCACATATTCAATCCCATTACGATGTTCCTAACCAAGAGGTGAACACCTTTCATTGCCTTACCTGGGAATATTATCAAGAGATTAGATACTTACCTATTTATCCCTTGCTTCCTAGATGACGAAGAGCTCATAGGAATTCCATTCAGAATGAAGACAAATTATTGGTTGATATTGTACATGACTTAGTGGACCTTGCTCTTGACGAGATTCCTTAAGCTTTCGACAAAATCCCAATAACCCCTCACTCTGCACATTCCACAACCCATGAGAAAGAGGATGAAATTAATAAGCAAGACTATGAAATATTACAATAGTTACTTGCTCACCAAATGGCTAGAGTTAACCAATCTCATGTGCTTGCATGGATATCCCAAGATTCTTTGAATCTAGCGAGTCTACTTCATGATCTACCTAAATACCTAGAAAGGATTCTTACCAAATTTGACCCTGACAAGTCATGCATTCCATAAGATCATATAAAGAATTTATTTGGTTGTTCGATTAATGAACATAGAACATGAATATGTAATTCATAGATTATTTCCATACACTTTCGAAAATAAAGAATCTACTTGTCATTTCAACATTCCTATAGGATTCATAATGAACTATAATGATTTTGAAAATGAATTTATTAACAAATTTAGTAAAGAAAACACTCTTGCTATATTGTTAAAAGATTCAATAGCTCTTAAAATGGACAAAAAATAATGTATTAAAGACTTCAACCAACATTCAACTTCTATTTCGAATAAATCTCCTACTAACTCCCAACTAGTTGATGGTGTTGTAGTCTAATACTATACATGCATCTGCCTTGCATGCATCTATTTTCATGTTTGTGAATAGAGATAGGAAAACTACCCTAGAAGACACTTTTGAATAAGCTAATAAGGTTGGGAAAGAAATGCCTAGGTTTGGTAGAGAAGCCAAGGGATGGAGATGCCAAAACTTCCATTGTTGCAAAGAAACCACTTGCATAGTCTAAACCTTCAAAAAGACTCTACAGATCTAGAGAGTGTGCTTAATATGGTAAATAAAATATCAAATGAGGTTGTTGACTTGAATAAGAAATCATGTGAGGGGATGTCAAATCAAAAAACATTTAATCTATTTTACAGAAAGACCATTATGCCCATGAAAACCCCAAAAATTCCCAATATCAATCTAAATCTGGAGCAAGTAGGAATGGATAATTTTTGCCCTTTTCATCAAGTTAATCACATTGAAAAGACATTCCCTCAATGTATTAATTCCATGTCCCTAGTTATTAATCATCTCCTTAATCAACAAACACATTTTGAAAAAAATTCCCAAGAAGTTGAACTAAAGAGGTTGTGGAAAAAGGAGAATCATCAGGTGAAGTTGTTATGCTTCTATGGGAATAGTCTTTCAATCTTGAAGATTTTGTAGAAGAGGAAGTGGAAGTAGGATAATTACATGCCACTTAGTCAATCACTAAAGAAAACAATTCAAGGAGTAAATGGAATGTTCCTATTGTTACCCTTCTATGATAAATAACACATTAGCAAAGAAGAATGCATCCTCTCCTCAAACTCAAAAAACATAGTCCCAACTCAGACAAAAAAATCCATTGTCTCTACTTAGACCAACAAAATCGCAATTATGGGTTCACCTATTAAGACCACGGAGTAAAATGTTATTGAAGACATGAAGAAAACATAGGTAAATGTCTCCATGTATGACATTTGTATTATTCTCCAACAAAAGAGATTTAATTTTGAACACCTTCAAAACTCTCCAGAATTCATAGTAGAAAACAATAGATAATTGTGAAAATAAATAGAGATTTGTTGAAAATAATTAGAAATCTGAAAATAATCAGGAATCAAGATTAAGGAAAAAATCCATGGTTATTATAGCTAGCATATGCAAAAATTTGAAGTCACAGACTCCTTTGTTCCTACCAACCTTTGAAATTTTTAATTGCAATGTACACAACTGTCAGGTGGATTCAAAAGCTTCATCTAATTTTATGCTTTATTTAATCTGCAAAAAGATAAATGTTGTCCCTTCTAAATGTACTACACAAATCATTCAGCTAGATAGGTTAGATTTGAAATTCATTGGTGAACTTAAGGATGTCATAATTAGGTTAGCCTTTGATCCTAAAGTTTGTCAAGTTATTGATATTATTGTTGTTGACATCCTAAAGTCTTATGGGTTGTCTTGGACAGTTGGTTGTCATTGATGTCAACCCTTGTAGAGGTCTAGATATGTGGATGAGATGTTGGAAAATTGATTAACATTTGTATGATCGAGATTGATGGTGAGTTAGTTGGGTGCATTTGAAGACGACTACATGAAGCCCCGAAGGTATGGTTATGGAACCCAAAGTTTGTTGAGGAATATGGACATGAAGGATGGTGAAAATGCAAGTAAGATACTCATAGATGAATAATACTCGTCGTGTCGTTTTCGGTGATATGTGGAATGCCACGTGGTTCCTCACGGTTAGGGAGATATGGCCTTGTAAAGTTGGAAGCCCCGAAGAGTGGTCAAGAAGCCCTTAGTTGGTTACAAGTATTAGTCAAAAGGTAAAGTGGTTGCAACAAGAAACCCCTAAAATAAGGAAAGAGGTTACCTAACATTAGTATAAATACACCTCAAAGAGTCTCTCATTTATATAGACACACTTACATTGAATATCTATCTTGTGAATGTTATGGTTTATCTTTTGGAAAATACATTAGTGAATCTGAGGTTGAATCTGACGTATCAAGTCTGAGGCAGCGAAGGTATGAAGGAGAGAAAGTTTTGGAGATGCAAAAAAATAACAACCCTAGTTTTCTAAGGTTATGCATGGTCTATAAAAGGACAGGTCGCGTACATACGCAAGATGAAGAAGGATAAGTTGCGTACATACGCAGGGTGAAGAATGAAAAATCATGTACATCCGCAGTATGAAGAAAGACAGGTCGCATACATCTACGATCCGTAGGCATAGAGAAGTGTGGACATCCATGAGCTATAGTGAAGGAAAGTACATATAGACGTAGTCAGTAGAAGAGCAAGTCATATATATGTAAAATGGCTTGTGAAAGGTTGTGAAGGGATGTTGGTCCTAGGTTGTTGAGGACCATGGAAGAGTTACAGGTCAGTTTACAAGTACAACAAGTCAACTACATGATTAGAGGTAAGTTTTAAGGGTTATGGTTATGGTGTTATGGTACATGCACGGTGATGATAATATGCGATATGGTACATCTTGGTGATGTTATGGTACATTGATTAGAAGCATTATTGGCTATCTTGGTGTATGGTTTGGTTACATGTTATGGTGTATACTTGAGGCTTATCTTATGGTACATGGCATGATTGAGAGTGATATGGTATATGGTTGAGACACTTGTTATGGTTGATGTGCATGGTTGGAACACGGTATGGTACATGATTGATACATGTTATGGTGTTGATGTACATGGTTGAGACATATGGTATAGGTGTTGGTGCATGGTTGATGCACTTGTTTTGGTATAGGTTACGGTTGATGCATGGTATGGTACACATTGACAGGTTGGTACATGGTTGAGACACATACCTTATGATGGTATGTTGGTGATCTTGGTACATGCTTGGTAGAGGCATGTGTTGGTGATGTTGGACATCTAGTTGAGAGGTGTCCTTGGTATATGATCCATGTGAGAGGATATGGTTGAGTATCGATGATAGTTACAGGTTGGACAAGTTGAATAATGACAGTTTGGATACAATGACATGTTACAGGTTGATTTGATTGTGACAGTGACGGTGAAAGTAACAATAGTAGTGACAACGACAGTGATTGTGGTAGTGACAATGGGTCAACACTTATATTTCAGGGCAGTGGGATGGAAAAAGGAAAGGGGGTTGTATCCTCCTTCCGGTTGGAGCCGAGGAATCAGGGATTTATAGCTTCCTTCAGGTTGGATATTGAGGACCCAGGAGGTTGTATCCTCCTTCTAGTTGGAGCTAGAGAATTCATGGAGTTGTAGCTTCCTTAAGGTTGGATCCTGTAAATAGGGGGCTGTAGCCTCCTTTCAGTAGCAGTTGGAGAATTGGGAAGTTGGTGCTTCCTATGAATGAATTCTTGATATATATAAGAAAGAATTTCGTGGTTTTCTCCCATTTGGGTTTCCATGTAAATACTGGTGTACTGTGAATTTGATGTGATGTTGTTTATGATTAAATGCTCATGATATATTGAATGCAGTCATAGATAATACATTAATGATATATTGTTGAACATTGTTTTTAAAGTGAAAGAATATATATTGTGGTTAAAAGTGGTATAAAGTGCTCATACTGATTCACCCTCCCTCTTAGTATTCCAACAATTGGTATCGGATGCAGGTTCCTTCAAGGAAAAATTTTAACCACTGGAAGGTAGATGATGGAGTACAATATGAATGGAGTACCAATGTTCAATGGCTACAATGGTCTAGACTACGAGTCATGGAGAAGAAGAACGAAAACAATTTTTCAGGCACAAGAATATGATATTTGGCATTCAATTGTTAAAGGATATAATGGTTCAAAGAAACCAAAGACTACAACCAAGAAGGAATTGAATAAGAACAACAAAATAAAAATGGATTTCATCGTGGAAAGTTTACTTGATTCACTAAAGGACGAAGTGGGAAAATTTTCATCAGCGAAAGAAATCTAGGATAAGCTACACAATATCTACTCTTCTCCCATCGCAGATTCAAAGATTGCTAAAGAAGATGAGGGTACATAACAAGAGGTAAGATGTTCATCATGTCAGACATATTCAAAATAAGAAGAGTGCGTAGTCAACATAAGTGAGTTATTTTGCTTTAATTGTGAAGAGCGGAAACATCTTGAAATTGAATACCCTTGTTTGAAGATTGAAAGTGATGAGACAAAAAATCCCAATAACATATGTTATATGTAATACATATAACATATGCTATATGTATTAAATCATGAGATTGAAAAGAAAAAGGAATCATGAAGCATATTTCAGTCAACGAGAAAGAGAACTCGAAGATTAAATAATCACATTGAAGATCCAACTTGAAGAAGAAAAGTGAACAGAAGAAGTCATGAGGAATTAGATGTTGAAGAAAGAAGAATATCAGAATGCAAACTCCAAAGAAGTCGACCAGATGATCATGATGTTAAAGGGTCAGCTAGAAGAAGCCAGAAGGATTAAAGAAACTCTCGAAGATCAGACGTTGTGTTTGGAAATCAAAATAGAAGCACAAAAGGAAGAAGAAAAAAAGAGAGAGAAGATATTGACAAGCTCAAAAAGAACATTGAAGAGACAAAAACATCCACCTCATCAGTAGAGAATGTTGAAGAGAATCCCTCCAGGTTACTAGAAAAGAACAATGAAGAAAAGAGCAAGAGTTATGAATAAGTACTCAAATGAAGGAATCATGGTCAACAAGAATCGAAGAAGAATGAGTATAATAGAGATACATCTTCAACAAGACCTACCACATGGTCAACAAGAATCGAAGAAGAATGAGTATAATAGAGATACATCTTCAACAAGACCTACCACATTCAAGCAACAAAGAAGCTTCAACCATGATGAAGAGATCTATAGAAGATAAGATAATGATCAACCAAGTCAGGAATTTGGAAGGACTACACAACAAAGAAGATAATTCACTCCCAGGTATGTAAATTTATTTTATGGTCATTGTTTTTACTGTACTAATTTTGGACATAAGTTTGCAGATTGCAGGGATTATGAAAGAAATGTTCAAACAAGAAAATTTTATGTGGCCCCACATGACATTGAATGTTACAAGTGCAATAATTGTGTACAAATAGCTCATGATTGTAGAAGCATGATGGATACTTCTTTGAGAAAGAACACTGATATTAGATATAAGAAGGTTTGGAAAATAAAACAAGAACATGCAAAGGAAGATCAGATGAATGAAGGACACCCATAAGTCATACTCTCAGGATTGGAAATAGTACAATATGAAGACAAATCTACAGGGAAAAAGAAATATGTCAGATATAGGAAGGTTTGGAGAAGAAATGAAAAACAAGAAGAACAGGTGAATAAAGACCAGGTCCCATAGATTGCAGGATTTGCAATAGAACGAGAAAGAAAAGAAGATCATGTGAATAAAGATTAGGTTTAAGAAATTGTACTTTGAGGAATTGTAGTGAAATATCAATCCATAGGCAAAAAGGAAGAAGTTAGAGTTCAAAGAGATGATGAATCTGCAAATGAATTGGAAGATTACTTCGCATCAGAGTGGGTATTGTTTTGAGCCATTCGGTTTGGAGACTCCCAGTAAATATGAATATTGAACAAGGGGAGTCGATGCATATCAGAGAACCATCTTTTGAATGGTATGAAGTCTTCACAGAAACATATTCAAAGCAGTCAGATAATAGAAGAACATAGTAACATATTGATTGGTTAAGAAGCAGTGTTCCCACACAGGTGTTAGTTGGTAGTTACATAGGCATAAGTTTATGATTATACTCAAGAAGATATATCTTTAGTACAGGTTGTTCTAGACATGTGGAGTTTGGTTTGCAAATAGAGAAGATCAATGGACATATTTGATTCAGACTGATAAGAAGGAACATGTGATGATCAATTGTAGCATATTTAGGTGAATCCTTCATAATAGTCTAGTGACAGATGGGTCAACATTGTGGACAATTGAGTAGTAGGGTTATGAACAATTTGTGACATATGGAAAGAGATGTATTTGTGATATGCTTAACAGGTATAAGAAACATAGGTCAGATGCATAACACCATATTTACAATTGGAATAAGTGGAATCCATTAGTCGCAGAAAGGAAAAGTAGTGAAAGGCACAATAGAACATGGAAAGAGAAACTGTTGGCATAATCTATATAATCAAAAGGAAACCGTTGAATAGTGTAGTCAAATGAACATGACAAGTGATTGAAGAAATCAAGTAATGAATACTTTTTATATATGTCAGTGAATCTCAAGAGGAAGCATCGATGGAAAATAAGCAACACTGGAAGAGAGGAAAGGAAACATATACATGTATCCCTACATCGATCTACACAACACCATGCTGAGAAGTCAAGTCATCAGAGAGAGAGATCCAGAAAGGAATATTAGTAGTATAAATACATGGAGACATACCCACAGGGGGAGCTATTATTTTATCCATGATTAATTAAAGAAGGTATAGTGAGAGGAGGAGACGTATTGATAGGGGGAGTTACCCTTTTTGGTCAAAGAGAGAGAGAAGGAACAAAGGCATGAAAAAAGGGGGAGAAACCCCAAGGAGAGATACCCTTTGCCATTGATGTCAAAGGGGGAGAAATATAAACATTGATGAGTAGCGATGATCATAGGGGGAGCATGAGTGTTGTCATGTCTAAGTGTTTCCATCAATGACAAAGGGGTATATTGTTGGACAGTTGGTTTGGATAGTTGGTTGTCATTGATGTCAACCCTTGGAGAGTGATATTGGAGATTGATGTCAACCCTTAGAGATTTATTTCAACCCTTGGAGATGTCTAGAGACGTGGAGAAGATGTTGGACAATTGATTGACATTTTTATGATCGAGATTGATGGTGAGTTAGCTGGGTGCATTTGAGGAAACCTACATGAAGCCATGGGGGTGTGGTTATGGAACTCAAAGTTTGTTGAAGAATATGGACATGAATGATAGTGAAAATCTAGGTAAGATACTCATAGATAAATATTACTCATCGTTTTGTTTCCAGTGATATGTGGAACACCACATGGTTCCTCACGGTTAGGGAGATATGGCCTTGTAAAGTTGGAAGCCCCAAAGAGTGGTCAAGAAGACACTAGTTGGTTACAAGTCTTAGTCAAAGGGAAAAGTGGTTGCAACAAGAAACCCCTAAAATAAGGAAAGAGGTTACCTATCATTATTATAAATACACCTCAAAGACTCTCTCATTTATACATACACACTTACATTGAAGATCTATATTGTGAATGTTATGTTTTATCTTTTGGAAAATCTATTAGTGAATCTAAGGTTGAATCTCACGTATCAAGTCTAAGGCAGTGAAGGTCTGAGGGAGCGAAAGTTTCAGAATTGCAGAAAACTAGCAACCCTAGTTTTCTGAGGTTATACACGAGCTACACAAGGACATGTCATGTACATACACAGGTTGAAGAAGGACAAGTCACGTACATACACAGGATAAAGAAGGAAAATTTGGGTACATTTGTGGTATGAAGAAATATAGGTCACGTACATTTGTGGGACACATGCATAGAGAAGTGCGGGCATGCATGAATTGTAGTGGAGGAAAGCGCGTATACACGTGGTCAGTAGAAGAGAAAGTTGCATATATGCAAAAGGGCTTGTGAAAGGTTGTGAAGGGATGTTAGTACCAGGTTTTTGAGGACCATGGAAGAGTTACAGGTCATTTTACAAGTACAACAAATCAACTACATGATCAGAGGTAAGTCTTAAGGGTTATGGTTATGGTGTTATGGTACATGCATGGTGATGATAATATGTGATATGGTACATCTTAGTGATGTTATGGTACATTTATTAGAATAATTATTGGCTATATTGGTGTATAGTTTGGTTACATGTTATCGTGTATACTTGAGGCTTATCTTATGGTACATGGCATGATTGAGAGTGATATGGTATATGGTTGAGACACTTTTTATGGTTGATGTGCATGGTTGGAACATGGTATGGTACATGATTGATACATGTTATGGTGTTGATGTACATGGTTGAGGCATATGGTACAGGTGTTGGTGCATGGTATGCTATAGGTTGATGGATTGGTACATGGTTGAGACACATACCTTGTGATGGTATGTTGGTGATCTTGGTACATGATTGGTAGAGGCATGTGTTGGTGATGTTGGGCATCTAGTTGAGAGGTGTCCTTGGTATACGATCCATGTGAGAGGATCTGGTTGAGTATCAATGACAGTGACAGGTTGGACAAGTTGATTAATGACAGGTTGAAGTGATAGGTTGGATACAGTGACAGGTTGGATACAGTGATAGGTTACATGTTGATGTGATAGTGACAGTGACAGTGACAGTGACAGTAACAATAATAGTGACCGTGGAAGTGATTGTGGTAGTGAAAATTGGTCTATACTTATATTTTAGGGTGGTAGGATGGGGCAAGGAAAGGGGGTTATAGTCTCCTTTCGGTTGGAGTCGAAGAATCAGGGAGTTGTAGATTCCTTCAGGTTGGAGCCTGAGAACCTAGGGGGTTGTAGCCTCCTTCTGGTTGGAGCCAGAGAATTTAGGGAGTTGTAGCTTCCTTCAGGTTGGATACTATAAATAGGGGGTTGTATCCTCCTTCTAGATGAAACTTGAGAATTTTGAAGTTGGTGCTTCCTATGAATGAATTCTTGATATATATAAGAAAGCATTCCGTGGTTTGATCCCATTTGGGTTTCCACATAAATACTGGGGTATTGTGTATTTGATGTGATGTTTTTTATGATTATATTCTCATGATATATTGAATGCAATCATAGATGATACATTGATGATATACTATTGAACATTGTTGTTAAAGTGAAAGAACATATATTGTGGTTAAAAGTGGTATAAAGTGCTCATACTGGTTCACCCCTCCTCTCAGTATTACAACAGTTTGTTGTTGAGAAAGGATTAGTCACAGAAATTGCAAGGATAATTTGCCACATACTAGTCATACTTGTTTCTTACCTACAAAGGGAAATAAAATCATATCAAAATTGTATGAGAAGGTCATATGAAACACACGGTGACATAATTGGAAGGACAAAATGAGCCTATTAATTTTACACATTTAGTTCTGGTAAATTATTTCCTTGAAACTATTTTAGGTGTTATGTAGTGCAATAATCACCTCTAGAATAAAAAAACACACATAGACTAACGATAATGGTTCTACTATATTATATTTAGAAAGCACTAGTTGTTCTAACTTAGTCATAGATACTAACATCTGGACTTTTCTTTTTAATGGATCCAAGTCACAAGAAGGAGATGGGATTGGTTGCATCCGAATTGATCCACAAAATAGGTGAATTTTGATTTCATATAGACATGAGTTTGAATGCATTGAGAACATAGCTGAGTATGAGGCTTTGAATCAAGGTCTTAAAAAATCTATTGATATCAAGGGAAAATGCTTGAAAGTGTTTGGTGATTAAAAAATAATAGCGAGGTAGCTAAAGAATTTAATTTATTGTATTTCACTTCATTTGAAAAATGATTAGTCAAATATTTGGAATTTAATCAATAAATTGGATGCATTTCATATTAAATCCATCCCTCACTCCAAGAATGCAGCCACATATACCTTGGATAGTGTTGCTTCTAGGTTTACTCCTTTAAATGATGTTTTTTTTTTCTCTGTTGACCTTATTTGTTTATTTTTAGGCCTTTAATCCCAAACAACATCACAATCTAGAGGGTGTTTAATGATGATGAAAATATCACATGTTTCCTGACTAATTAAGACATATTCAGAGATGAAATTATAGACGATAAGGAGAATTTGAAATCCATGTAGAATGTTAAACACTACATGGGTAATATTAGATGTAACCCCATGCATAAGGGATTCTTAACACTAAAAACGATGTTTTATCTTTAGAGAAGATTTAGAAAACCATTCATCATCAAGATAAACAACTCATCCATGAGCTACAAGATGATCAAATTGGGCACTGAAGATAATCCCGAGAATAACAATCTAGGGACCTACTATTCAGAAAAAGAGAGACAAACATACATTCAATTGTTCAGACAATATAAGTATTTCTTCACTTGGACCTACAAACATTTGAAGACTTATGATACAAAAATTATGAAACATGTCATTCCCTTGAAGGAAGATGCTAAAAATTTTCAGTAAAAATTACGCAAGGTGCATCTAAATCTTGAACCACCAATCCAAAAAGAATTAAATAAACTATTGGATGAAAATATAATTTTCAAAGTTCATCATTCTACCTGGGTCACAAATCTGGTACCATCCAGAAAAAATTCAAGAGAAGTCATTTTGTTTATAGATTTGTGAAACCTAGATAGAGTATTTGATAAAGCTAACTACCTTGTTCCTTTAATGGGGACAATTTTACAACTTGTATTTGGGTCTAAAATTTTCTCATTACTAGGCAGTTTCTCTAATTATAACCAAGTCCTAGTGGCTCAATCTGACCAATTGAAAACCACTTTTCGCACAAAGTGGGGAATGTACGTCTACTGGAGAATGCATTTTGGATTAGTGAATGAAAGCACTATGTTTCATTGAGAAAATAATATAGGTTTCATGGGGATAATTGGTCAGAACATGATGTTTTACCTCAATTATTTCATGATGTACTCTAATAAAGGGTCAAACCACTTACAACATCTAAAAGAGAATTTTGAAATGTGCCAAAAATGTGGCATTTCTTTGAGCCCAAAGAAAAACATCTTCGATGTTTTAGTGTGGAAACCACTAGGACATATCATATTGAAATATGGAATATCAATAGAGAAAAAATGAACTAGTGATATTGTGCATATTTTAATTCCCAATAGCAAGAAATCAATGCATTCCTCCTTTGGTAAGATAAATTTTATTCGAAGGTTTGTAGTTTACTTCGTTGACATTGTCAAGATTTTGTAGAAGATGAAAAAGAAGGATGGTGGGTTTAAATGGAATCCAATTAAGAAGGAATATTTTGAAAAAATAAAGGCTTCAATAGTTGCTACCCCAACATTGCACAGCCTAGACTATAAATAATTTTCACTATATACATTTGCATCTAACCATGACCTTGTAGCAATGCTAACACAAAAAGATGAGTAAGGGAATACATATCCAATTTCATTCATGAGATATAGTCTACAAAGAGCTAAGCTAAACTATCCAATGATTTACACGAAATCATTTATTATATTCAACATTGTCAAATAGTTCAAGCTTTATATTTTGAAGAACCATACTAAAGTGATCCCACCCCACCCAATTGCGAGATCATTATTTGTGTATAAATAACTCGATGAGCGAAGAGGAAGATGGATGAGAACCATCCAAGAATATGATCTATAATCTAAGATTACAATTATAGTCAAAGGCCAAGGCCTGTGCAAGCTATCAACTAAATCATTAGACCTAGTTGATTCGTCAAAAAAAGGTTGGGAAAATGAGATGCATTTTTATCTTCAAGATGTCTTATATGTTCTTGTAGAATTAGATTCTTAGTATAATGAGTTGACGCACTACTTGCAAAAGGGCACTGTACCCAACTATCTAAGTTCAAAGAAAAAGAGAGCATTAAGACATAGGTATTCCCAATACCATTGGGATAATGGCATTGTGTTCCAAAGAAACTATGATGGAGTGATCCTTAGATGTATTGAGAAACAAGAAGTCGATACAATCCTCACGAAACTACATGATGGCCTCACTAGAGGACACTTTGTTGGCAAGACAACAACTCAAAAATTTCTGAATGTTGGGTACTGCTTTCCAATAGTATTTAGAGATGCATTCTCATACCCTTGGAAATTAAAAACTTGTCAAATGTGTGTTGGAAATGAAAAGAAGCCAATTGTCCCACTACATCCTATAATAGTTGAAGATCCATTTGAGCAGTGGGGCCTAGACATCATAGGGGATATTAATCTGAACTCCTCCAGTAGCATAAGTACATATTGACTACCACAAATTATTTCACACGGTGGAAAAAAGTTGTGTTGTTAACCAAGATCAATGAAGTAGCGGTCATTCAATTTTTGGAGCAATATTTGATTACTAAGTTTGGTATTCCATCCACACTCGTCTTTGATAACACTACTTATTTTTCTTCTTTGAAGTTTATCAATTTTTCTTTAGATAAAAGAATCATTTTATGATACTCATATAATTATTACTAATAAGGAAATGGAAACTCTAAGCCCACTAACAAGAACTTGATCTGTATTCTAAATAATATTGTAGTTGACCATCAAAGGAACTAGAACAATGCTTTGCGAAACACCCTGAGGGCTGACCAAGTGACCCCAAAAGATGCTCTAGGAGCTTCCCTTATTTCCTGGTATATGGTAAAGAAGCCATCCTACCCCTAAACATTTTCTTTCCCTCCCTCCAACTATCCTAAGCCTCACATGGGTGAACCTACCCAACCATTCAAAGTGAGATTAACACCTTGTTGAAGTTGAAGGAAGAAAGAGAGAAGGATAAGATTTTTTTTTATGCCCATCAACAAATAACTAAAAGGTGGTTTTATAAGTGATCTGCAGGAAACATGGACTTGTAGGTGGGAGATTTAGTTCTAAAATGGAACATTAGGGAAAATTTGAGGTCTAAAATGAGCCTCTTAAGAAAAACAATAAAATAATAAAATAAGAGTTATGAATTTTCAAAGGGAAAGAAAGAAAAATACTTTTTTTAATCATATTTTTTATTTATCTCCTTATAGGTTTACTCAAATTTCAAGTGAGTGGGTCTATGAAAAGTATGTAGAGTGGGTACTTGTTGGATGTTGAACTTAATTATGCGTCCAATGAATGTCTACACGTGAAATTTGAGTAAACATGTAAGGAGATAAGTAAAAAATATGATTACAAAAGGTAGTTTTCTTCCTTTCCCTCCAACAATATTTACCCTTATGGTTGACATCATCATTTTGGATCCTATGGGTTCTCTTAAAGTTGTTTTTTATAGTACATTTTTTGTTTTGAGGCCTATTTTTTACCTCAAAATTCCCCTATTTGGCAAGTCACGTGAAGAAAAGGGGAAACACACTAAATTCCAACAATTATGGCTTGGTCCTTTCCAAGTGGTTGAGAAGCTTAGCCTAGGCATGTACAAATTACAAAATTTGGAAGGGGAAGTATACCTCCTTCCTATCAATTGACAAATTTTGAAACACTACTTCAATTAGCTACCCTTAAGGTAGTTAGCCTATACATAATTATGTTTTCTTTTATTGTTACTTATTTTCACAATTTTCATTAGGTGCCTCACTTTGATTTTTGTTTTCTTTTAAGTAGGTTGCTTTCAATTTTGGTTTGTTGTTTTCTTTCTTCATTTCAATCCTCTTATTGTGGTTTCCCTAGAATAGTCTTTGCCTTCTAGTTTTCTCTTTAAACTAATGATCTCACATTGAAATCTCTCACGACTCCATTTTCCATCTCCCTTGATGGGTAATTGCAGGGTCTTGTGAAAGATAAACACTTACTAATCCTTTCAATCTCCCATTTTATTGTTTAGTGACTTAAACAAGAAAATTTTGAATGAATGTCCCACGTGTTGCTTGAAAAGTTAAAACAATGGTGGAAATGTTTGTATTGATTTATGGGTTCACCATGTTCAAATACATTTCATCGACATTTTAGACCTACGATACATAGTCCATCATTAGGACCAAAAGGTAGAATGATAAAAAAACAATAAGAAAGCCTCCACAACTAAATAAATCCTAGAAAGTCTATAAAATTTAGTTAAGTGATAATTCAACCAACTTGAAGATACCACCCATTCACATTAAAAGAGAACACAATTAAGTAAACCCCCATGATTATGACTATTACCTAGAACGTTAGGCAAATCTTTAAAGGAAATCAAATGCATACTTTCTATCTCCAAAACATTTGTTAAATCATTGAAGCTATATGAATGGGGATGCTTTAGATTTACATTATAACGGAAAGAACTAAAGAATCCATTTGTTAAAATTCCAAAGTACGAGTTTTTTGAAATTTTTGGTGTCCTATTAAAAGATATGATTAAATAGTAATGTTTAAGAGATTCATGGGTCCTCCTAATGTGTTTCCATTTGTTGAGACCTCACCCCCCATTTAAACTTTAATTAGGTTTTTCATCCAGGTCTAAAGCTATTTTTAAATTTGATCTTTGAGAAATGCTTCCATTTTTGTTTTTTCGTTCCTTTGAAGCACTATCTTCAATCCCATTTAAGTAAAACCTCGTGATTATGACTATTACCTAAAACGTTAGGTAAATATTTAAAGGAAATCAAATCCATACTTTCTATCTCCAAAAAAATATTAAATCACTGAAAATGTATGAATGAGGATGCTTTAGATTCACATTATAAAGGAAGGAACTAAATAATCCATTTGTTAAAATTCCAAGGTATGAGTTTTTTTGTGTCCTATTAAAAGATAATATTGAATAGTAATGTTTTAGAGATTAATGGATCCTCCTAATGTGTTTCCATTTGTTAAGACTTCACACTCCATTCAAACTTTAATTAGGTTTTTCATCCCGGTCTAAAGCTATTGTTAAATTTGATCTTTGAAAGACACTTCCATTTTTGTTTTATCGTTACTTTGAGTCACTATTGTATTTGCTTAAGTTTTATAAATGCATTTTTGTTTTATCGTTACTTTGAGGCACTGTTGTATTTGCTTAAGTTTTATAAATGTATAGTTATAAATTTCTGCACAAAGAAATGAGTTTGCAAGACTTTTTTACTTTGGATTTTGTAAATGATTGCTAAGATTTCCTCTTTTATTGATTTTCGAAAGTTTGATTGTTAAGCTGTTGTGGAGATGTTTTGTGAGTTTCAAAATTTTACACTTTGGCGACAATATTTTTTAATTTCATGTGGTGAAATTATTCTACTTTTATTTGATAAAACCTTGAGGACTCGCCAAAAAAACCTAAACATTTCTATCACTCTACAAACACTACAATTCGAAAAAGTTTGAAAATCCATCGCAATGCAATATTTGGTAAACTTTTGAGATGAACCACAAAAGCTGTGACTTTCGAACCCTTGGTATGATTATTATGAAATTACATGAATTCACTACAATGAGTTTTGAGGCTTCATACTTTAATTTTTCCATGAAGAATTGATGAACTTGCAAATCTTTGGATTATTTTTCTAATTGTTTATTAAGATTTTAAAGTTTTTTTTTTTTTTTTTTTTGCTTCGAAACCCTATTTTTCCTCTTACTGTGATTTATTAAAACTTGTGTTTTTAGCCTTGCATTGATATTTTAAAAATTTAATGGTGTGGTACTATTCAAAAGTCTTTGCGACATAAAGTTTTTGTTTGCATTGAGACAAATTTGTGAATTCCGCCACAAAAGCCTACAACTCAAAAAGTCTCAAACTTTGATGCGCTTCAAAGTTCACCGCAAGGCCATATCATGAAAACTTCAAGACATTGACGTGAAACAACACTTGGTATTTGTTGAAATCTCATGATGTTGGAATTTTTAAATCTCTTTGCAAATGGTAAACCTTTTGAAAATTCACCAAAATATCACACAACAATAAGAATCATATAATGTTACTACAACAAGAAATCTTAAAAGTTATTGCCACAATACTAGTATGAAACTTTGAAATACATAGCAAGGCTATTAATGGTAATATTTAATATTCTTTGTAACACAATACTTGGTTTTCCACTGCATTATTACAAGACTGATAAGACATATTTTGAAAAGCCATTACAAGCCTTGATTCCTAAAGGTATGAGTTATAAGCGTTTGTATTAGAAAATTTTCATTTCATAACTGTAGTACTAGTATGAAGATTGGCATAAATTTCTACTTTTATCTGATAAAGATTCAAACATTCACCATATAAATATAAGAGTGATAAAGGTTGATCTTGGTAGCATCAGACAAGTATTTTTGCACAGTTCTATGTGTCTAGACATGTGGAAGTCGTCCAAAGCCTTCTATTCTTGAGACTTTACTTTAATTAAATGAATTATTAATGTAAAGTGTTTTTATTAATTAGTTGTGTTATTTAAGGAAATGATAAAAGTAATTAGCATTAAATCTTAGGTATTGATATCAAGTGAGGTGATAAGTAATCTCAACCATCAATCACTTTGGAGAATAGGGTTAGGCCACAATTCAAGATTATAAAAGCAAGGAAAGGGTGAAGGAGGAGCATAATGAGAGGAAGGACACTTGATACACTTGACAGAGAAGAGAAGGACTTTTGCTCATAGGATTGGATCACGAAGGACTGTGATTCAAGGAGATCTTGGATAGGTGGAGAAGGACTTCAATCTAGAGATTAGGTCAAGGAGAAGAGAGAACAGAGGCAATCACAAGTGGGTTTCTGTAGATTGAAGCCACATGAAAGGGTTGTGCCATACAAAGTTTTCGGTACAGTCTTTTTGTGCATGTACGTGGGATTCAATGGAGACAAGTGCATATACACGGGATTGCTTAAGGAAAGGTGTGTACACCTCGAAAAACATTTCAGATTTGGGTTGTACAATAGTGTAGACTTTGTTAGGTTTGTCTGTAGTTGTATTTCTCTTAGTGGGCCATTATCCTTGTTACACGAGCCTTGATTTTATCTCAATAAAATCATCTTAGTATTTGTTTTCCCTCCGAGGTTTTCTTAGGGGTATCTACCCAAAAATATTGGTGTCTATGTGTGCATGATTTGGTTTCCAGTATTGCTTCTGCTATCTTTAGTTGAGTTGAATATTCCAACAGTGTATTTTTGTTTTGTGAGCTGCTAACTTGATTTACATTGAGGAAGTCACTAAATACCAAGACACCTAGGTGCTAGAGTAGGGATTTCAAAAATAAACTCCAAAGTTTCATTACAACACTACTCAATTGACATTTGAATCTCATTGCAAGTTTTCTCATCAATTCAAATGATTCCAATGCAATACTAGTATTGTGGTAAATTTTTAATTTTGCCGTAGCACTGTTGATATAAGTATAAAAAATTCATCACAACATGGCGAATTCTAGTATTGTAGCAAGATATCATTTGCAGAAACCTTTCAAATATTATATAGCAAGGTACATATGAAGGAAACATTTGAATAACACTATGATGTTATGTGTTAGAAACTCTAAGTTATTATTGTAGCATTATGATGAAAATGCATAAGACTGAATAAAGGGTTTGATCAACTAATCTGTAATAAAACTCAAATGCTAAGTTTTCAAACACTTGTTGTAATATTAGCATACTCCCTGCATGGGTGAATGAAAATGTCGAAGTAATTTACGAATGTTCTCATTTTAATAAAGAATCAAATGCTTTTAAAAACAAAAAAAAAGTATGATAGATATATAGATATATGGTTAAAGAATTAATTTAGAAATTAATAAATACATAGTTAAGAGTTTGGGATAAATAGTGTTTCTCCATTAAAAAGTATTGTGAAGGAATGAGATTATCACCTATATGGCTTCTTACAATAAATTAAGGCGTTCTCCATCCTTTCCATTCATCTTCCATTTACCAACTACCTCCGTGGCAATGGTATTTGGTTGTAGCATGGTATTAAAGGCCATAAATGCATAAATACCATGTGTCCACCTAAAAAAAATTGATGTTATTGAACAATAAGATATATCCTTGTTGAAATTAAAGCATTCCCTAAGCTTGAGACATAAATCTTCTTCTTCCACAACAAGAATAGTATGGTGCCCCCTTACGACATTAAGGCCTTACTTAATTAAAAATTGTAGAAAATATCACATATTGAAAAATATGAATGAATACAAGAGAGATATGATACTCTATTATGTTGTTGACCTAATCAATGTCTGTCATTTTTCAATAGACAAATAAAAATAAAAATTTAATTTTAAGGTCACGATTTCGCTAGAGACCAAATTAATGGATGAGATCCTCTTACTTATGAGACAAGGGACCCATTGCTTAAGTCTATAGGTGTACATACCTTACTCCCTTCCAAATTTGAACCTATGATCTCCTAAAAGGAAACACCTCTTGATGATTTTAATAGTAAAATACTTTTATCCTATATAATTTGGGTAGATATCTTTAAACCTTTATGATTTGATATTTCTTTGTTTTTGTCTTCATGACATTGATGTTCATGAACAAGTAACCTATATGTGTCGTGTAAAGTATTACAGTGTAAACATTCCATAGACAAAGTGTATTACAAAATTAAAGTCACATAGTTTAATCTTGCTTTTATGATAATTAACTCATAATCATAAAGCCATATGAATTTCTTTATTCCTTTCACCATCTAAAATAATAAGTTTAGGATTTTACGATAAACAATTTTTGAGTGGGTAATTTAATAAATAGTATAGAAATAACCCATAAGTATCCTATTCAGATTTCAATTTTCTGTAACAGTAAAATAAACAAGGATGTTATGTTGGGACTAGGGATCACTTTATTACCGAATCTGAATCCAAATCAACTGGTTATTATCCTATTGTAGAAAATAACAACATTGTAGAAAATAACAACAAATGATTTAAAAAATTAAACCCATAACTTATGTTAACAACATTGTAAAAAATAACTGATTTAAAAAATTGAACCCATAACTTATGTTAACAACATTGTAAAAAATAACAACAATTGATTTAAAAAATTAAACCCATAACTTATGTTAAGTAGAAAATAACAACAAATGATTTAAAAAATTAAACCCATAACTTATGTCATAAAAAAAATGGAATTCACTGTAGCTTTCTTTTCCATGTATTAAATCACTATACATAAAACTGGTTGGTAAAATTAATCATTTTTCTCAATAAGTAGATTTTTACAATATCATGAAAAAAAATTCAAAATAATGCTTTTCTTTACCATCTTTTATATAGAATTCCATTTTTCTTTACCCCGTGAATGTTATAATACATGGCATGTGCATACGTTTAGTTGATAAACCTAATAATTTTTTTCAATAAATAGATTTTTACAATATCATAAAAATAATCAAAATGATACTTCTCTTTATCATCTTTTATATGAAATTTCATCTTTTTACAATATCATGAAAACAATCAAAATGATACTTCTTTTTACCATCTTTTATATGAAATTCCATCTTTCCTTACCCCCGTGAATGTTATAATACATAGCATGTACATAAGTCTAGTTGGTAAACTTCATCATTTTTCTCAATAAATAGATTTTTACAATATCATAAAAACAATCAAAATGATGCTTCTCTTTACCATCTTTTATATGAAATTCCATCTTACCTTACCCCATGAATTCTATAATAATGTTATAATACATGGCATATACATAAGTCTGGTTTGTAAACCTAATCATTTTTCTCAATAAGTAGATTTTTACAATATCATGAAAACAATCAAAATGATCCTTCTCTTTACCATCTTTTATATGAAATTCCATCTTACCTTACCCTGTGAATGCTATAATACATGGCATGTGCATAAGTCCATGTCCATTATAAGTCAAGGGTATTTTGAGGTTAAAAACAAGGATGAAATTTCTAAATCATTTAATATAATTTTTTTTGACTATTATCTTTAATAATTAAAAGTTAAGTTATTTAATTAAAATAATTGATAATAAATAATTTGATTGTTAGAGATATTTCTGGATCGAAAGTGTGTGGAGTTTTGAAACATCCAACATTTCGAGTGGACACTTCATTCATCATCAGAGACTTAAAAAGCTTGTATGTAATAAAAGAGAGTGTTGAGATATAAATATATATAACTAGATGGAGGTTATCGTTAATTAGTTGGATAATGATTGGTATTAAGTAGACTATTAAATAAAAGTTAAGAATAATAAAAAAGTAAAAATATATAAAAAAAATTGAATGATGGAAATTATAGTTGAAAATATTTGAAAGGCATTGATTAAATTCATTAAATATTTTCAACTATAATTTCCATCATTCAAATTTTTGATATATTTTTACCTTCTTTATTATTTTTATCTTTCATTTAATAATCTACCTAATATTAATCACTATCCAACTGATTAACGATAACCTCTATCTGGATATATATATTTATATCTCAACACTTTATTTTACTATATACAAGTTTTTTAGGTCTCTGATGATGGGCAGAGTGTCCACTCGAAGCGTTGGATGTTTCAAAACTCCACACACAGTTTTGATTGAGAAATATCTCTAGCATGATGATTAATTGTGAAAACCAACACACTCAAATAATTTGATTATCAAATTATATCCCAATTACAAGGTATAATATTTATTCCAATGACAAGATATGACTTAAAGTTACTCATATGTTAAATTTAAAGCTAGAAAACATCATGAAACTATAGTAAAGTTTACAAATATTTATATTATAAAGACTATGTTTAATTACAAACATATACATGTGTATATGCAATAGTTAAGAGTATTTGTTTCCATTTAGGAGATCACGTGTTTGAATTTGGAGGAGAGTAGGGTATGTACACCTATACATTTAATCAATGAATCCATTATCTCATAAATAAGATGATCTCATCCATTAATTTGAAGTTTTAATATAATAGAGTGTCAATGTATCTTTCTTGTATTTATTCAATCTTTTTCAATATGTGATATTTAAACAATTTTACAATTTTTAATTAGGTAAAACTTTAATGTTGTAAGGATGCACTGTATTATTTTTTATTGTGGAAGAAGAATGTTGTCTCAAGCTTAGACAATGGACTTGGTACAATTACAACATGTTGAATGGAACATTGATTAATATATATTAAATTAAATAATAATCAATATGGTTAGAAGACAATACTATTGATTAATATATATTAAATTAAATAATAATCAGTACGGTTAGAAGACAATACTATATAAAGCTTTTGTATTAGAGTAAGCAATATGTGTTTTACATCGTTTAAGAAGTATCATTGCAATGGTCATTTCCTTGGCTTTTGTATTAGAGTAAGCAATATGTGCTTTACATCGTTTAAGAAGTGTCATTGCAATGGTCATTTCCTTGATGTGGTGGGTAGGTAAAAATCAATTATTTACATCGTTTACGAAGAGTCATTGCAATGGTCATTTCCTTGATGTGGTTGGTAGGTAAAAATTAATTATTGAGTTTGTATTCTTATATTAAATATTAATTTTTTTATTTTTATAAATTATAAAAAAATTAATACTAAATGATTTATAATAACATTAAAAATGATTTATAATAATAATAAAAATGAATATAAGAAATTTAAAATTGATTTTTAAATTATAAAAGAAATTCTCTTTTCACATGTGTTAAAAAGTGTTAAAAAGAAATATAAATAATATAAAATATTGAAGTAATATTTTGAATGAAAATGAATATATAAAATGCAAATAAAAAACAATGTTAATTCTTTCTTTAATCTATGTATTTGGATTTAAAACATCAATGTATTTGTATTTAAAACTAAGTTTCGAAGATACCAAACATCTTTCTCTAATCACAAAAATTGCTCGCTAATCATTCCTAGTGAATGCACAGTAGGAAAACTAGAACCAAATTTGCAGATTTTTGTGCCCATGCCCTTACAACCATTGAAACATTCAGTCATCCATGTACCCTTTCATATGTTCACACACCAGTAAAGGTCACACTTGTACATTCCTTAAAAATTGTTCTACATGTCGTCAAGGAATCTGATTTGGATATGAAGTATTGACTGAATTATTGAAAAGAGAAAATAACATGTTGGATATGATTTGGAGTTGTATTCTTGCATAGATGATTTCATAGGAAAATTATACATCCACTGGAATGTATAGAAGAATTTTCTTAGACCACATGCCAACTACTAATCAATTTATCGATTTTATGGGGAAATAAAGTTATTTGCCAAGAAATAATGAAGTGCACCCATCCAAGTATAACTTCTCTCCCTTTTATGAATTTTTGGTATTTCATGGATGTAGATTCCAACATATGACAACAATCTTTAATTTTGAGAGAGATTATTTCATTTGATAAAAAAAGGGGCGTAAATTTAAAAAAAATGGACTTGTCCTTAAGCAAGGAGTGTATGACAACAATCTTTACTTTGGAGAGAGATTATTTCATTCGAAAAAAAAGGGTGTGAATTTAAAAAATATGGAATTTACATTAAGCAACAATCAAATTGGATTTTGGATGATCTGGATAATGTGATTTCAAACAATATCACGCGTATCATTTATTATTGAAAATAATGGAAGTAAAAGTTTTGATGGTGGCATCCATACACTATAAAATCTCAGCCATTCAAATTTTTATTATAGTGACTTTGACTCAATCATGTGATACATAAAAAAAAATGAAAGGTTAAAATGTTTCTTGGAATTTGAATACATTTCTTGCAGGTAACAAATTAACTGTGGGGGTATGCAAACATGACATATATAATTGATAAGTTCATAGATTCCCAGGGCAATTTCACTTCTTGCATGTAACATATTAACGATGGGTGAGAGATTACCATATGAAGAAAAACCTAACAAATGTACATTCCATTTAGCATATATGTCTTGTAAAAATTAGACTGTATAAAAGCTTCAAATTTTCAACACAAAGATTTATGCACCTCACATATATCAGTTGTACCTTCTATCCCACATGCAGGTTGTTCAATTTACATGGAATCTTTTGTTGTAGTGGTGTTGTATGTGTGGGAACTCCCAAGTTCTTGGTTTTCCACTTCATTTAATGTAAAGATCATCTCTCTCGTCTTTATCATTAATTGAATCCCAGTGGATCCCCCCTAGCTTGTTGGCCTTGGGTTCTTGTTGGATGATAGAAACCAATTCTAAACTTACTGACCTCCATTTTTCAAGTTCACGCACACACAAGCTGCATGGAGCAAGTTCATGCAAGTATGTTATATACAATCACATGGTTTCATAACTTTATGGAGTTTTCCCTTTTGAATACATAAAAAGGGATGTAGGTTGCATCATTTTATCGAATTTTTGAAACTTTTCGAAACACTTTAACCTGATATATAAAGGGATCTAGTTATGAGGACCACGAAAAATTTCCAAACACATATAATCTATTTCTTTTCTTCCAGATCACAAGTTCCCATTATTGTTGAAAAAAGAAAAAAATTCCGCTTTTCATAGATTGTTTTCAGTTTTGTGAATGGGGTATTAGCTTCTCCATTGATTTTATTACTTTGTGCAAGAGACTGTTAGAGATCCATGGAACCCTTCAAATAATTCATTCCTTTTCCCACTCCTAGGATCCCAAGAGAGGCTTTGTTTTTGCATAGAAGATCCATGTAATAAAGGCAGCTTCGATTCTACCATCCATGGCTGCTATGGTTTATTTCATGTTGCCACTCTCACAAATTCCATTTCTCAAGATTTGTAGGTAAGCATGAAAACTTAATTTGTGTATTTCAATACAGTGACTAAAAATATCACCAACATTCTTATGTTTTCTAAACCTTCACACCTTATATTTTTTGTCGTAACTCGATGCTTAACAATCAATCAACACCCACTAGCAACAGCATATCATAATGAATCTCTCCATCTTTCCTACTTCATTGTCCATTGATGGTGGTGCAGAATCTCCTGCCGGTCCCAACGTATCCAACTTTAGATGATACATCATCAAGTTCCAAAACAAATTGGCCCATTCGTAGTGGTGAGGCAATGGAGGAAGGTCTCCATGATAACTGGGGAAAGTACTTCATGTGACCACTAGATGTGTGAGATGACCACTGGGATGAGTATTTAATGTGACTGAAAGGTGGAAAAGTGGAGGTGTAATATCCCCAAGGACGAGCCTTGTTGTAATCATGTTTATGAATTGTAAATCATTTTTTATAGGCTAGTGAGCCGAGTATTGATAAGTTGGTAGACTTATGTGTTTATTAGGCCGGATAACCTAAGTGTTAAGGTCAGGGTGCCTATTTTTGTATATGTATTATGCATAACATTAATAAAATTATAAACATCGCTGCGTGTAGACCGACCACGAAGAAAGAGTGATGGGGGACTAAGCTTCCACAAAGTGGGTAAGGGAAAGGGGTATGAAAGGTTGGAAAGAGAGGCTACGTGTTGAGACTAGGGGCTTAAGTCCTTGGGAATAATAATTTATTATTATTCCAAAAGCTATGTGACAAACATGTTTTTATCCTAAGTTCCTAGAATGGGAAACATGGGCAAAAGGGATCGCAGGCTGATGGAGCGCATGCAACCTCATGGGTGACATGTGTCAGCCCTAGCACATGCAATTTAACCCAAATATTAAGCCATGGAGGGGGTTCGTCCTCCATTTTGTTGTCGGCTATCTGAAACGATGATTTTTAGCTAACCTCTATATGCCTCATGCAACTTTGAGACCCGAAGCCTGCGATGTTTCCTGAGAAACTGATACACCCTCTATCTGAATTGTTGAGTTTGTGTGGGACCTCTGTGTAGATTCCTTGTCATGCCCTCTAAAAACCAGTGGAAAACCTGTGGACTGAGCCATGTCACCTGTGTATCATGTAAGCCAGCTAATCCACTCTTGTAGAGTCGAGCCGTGCTTGAAATATCTTTCAGTCGCTACCTTCTATGTTCCTGAGTGGAATTGATCTATTGTTATTTCTCTTATCTTCACCTTGTGGGAATTGAGTTGAAGTTGACTGAAGAACCGAGTTGTCAGACCTGTGGTAGAAGAAGCAGGTTGTCAGGCATGTGAGAATATCCCTCTAGGTGAGAGAGCCTGTTGGGAAGTGGTTTTCTCCCAGAGAGAGTCCAACACCAACTTTGGAGCTCTGAGAATTCCTGATCCGACCTGTTGTCGAGGCCCAAAGAGGGAGGTGAAGCACCGATGGACTGTTCTTGTGAAGGTGTATACACCTGGGCGGAACAGGTATGTGGGGAATGAGAGTCCATTAGTAGTGGGCGTAAGAAGGCTCCTGGAGAGAATCCTTTTGATTTCTCTGTGTAGTTTTCCTGTAACCTCAACATAGCCTAGGATTCCCTTGCCTTGGGTGGAGCTTAGTCCCAGCTCTGGGGTGACCCACTATTGAGTGTGATGAGTAGTGAGGTCTAAGGCTGGGAGGTTCGTGGAAGGTCTGCACATGGTTGGTGGAGTTACTGCAATTTTAAAGATAAGTATATGCATATGTTCAAATTCATCTTTTAAATGCATGTTCGTGATGCTTGCAAAATTATCATGTATTCCGTTGCAATGATGTTTACTGTTGATTGAATTATTTATGTATGTTAGCAGTAATTATATGTTTACTCTGTTAAGCCATCTAATTTCTTTTAAATGCATAATATATAAGTATGAGAATGTTTCTGCGCAGTAGCGTCGCTCGACAAGGGGGTTGATGGCCGAGGGCGTTACAGTATGGAATCAGAGCCAGGTTTTCAACGCTGAGCCTGGATGTGCCAGATAAGTGGTCTTTGGACCCAAGATTTCGAGTGGAAATGGTATTCGTCGGAACCAATTTTGAACCTTAGATTGTTTTTGAGTAACAAGAGGTTACATTGGTCGTGTTATGAAGCTCAGGACGAGTTGCGATGGAATAAAACCACAACCGTAGATCAGCTGTAAAGGATAAGATCTGGACTGTCGAATCCATGTCCAGACACTAAGGAGAGTGCGCAGAAGAGATCAGATCTGGGCCATCAGATCTGAGCGTGTGGACCAATAGTTATTGGATCTAGGAAACGTGCACAAGGTTTAAAACCCTTTGGAGTTGCACAGGAGTGTGGAAATCATGATACGCGAAGCCCCGACATCATTAGAACCATCCATCGAGAGGGACACATGGAGAGAGATTATCCTTTCATTGACTGGTGACTTTAGATGGTCAAAGGGCGAGTCCATGAGAATTCACGAAATGCGAATTTGTGATTGGATCACAACCATTGATCAAAGAGAGATCTGGACCGTTAATTGTCCAGGAGGAATTGTGGAATTTTGGGAATCGAAAGAATGAAGGTGGGAGGTTTTTCAACCTCATGACACACAAAATCTCGATACGTGAAATACCAATGAGATCTGGACCGTCATATCGTGGGGAAGGCAGGACCGTCGGATTAGGAGCTCCGAAATGTCAGCATTTCGGGAGATCGACTGTCGAGAGAAGTGAGATGTGCGGATGCACAAACTCCCGAAGCCCGAAATTGCGAAATCCCGATGAGCCATAGTATTGGGTTAGTCTGATGCCACTGGGATTGACGAGGACAAATGGATGTGTGCCACGTGCCAGTGGGTCTCGAAGGATAAAGTAGACACAGTGGGGTCGGATGACGTCACCCAAGGTAACATGGAACTTCTTAATGACATCACGTGTCACCACCTTGGTTGGTGACAACGATGCTGTGGGCCCGGGGGTGAGAAAGGTCGGAAGTTCGAAAGTCGGGAGTAGGAGAGGAAAGAGAGTGTGAGAGTCTTCGAGACCGAAACCCCGAAACTAGAAACCCCAAAGTTTTTCTTAGAGAACCTTGTAGATCTAGCGCTTGGTCATGACGCTTGGTCATGACCCTTGGTCACATGGGGTTGGGGAAACAAATGAAAAGGGCTATGACCTGAGTGTATTGCAGAGATGAGAAGAGATTGAAAAATTCATGGAAACCAAACATTTTCTTGAATCAAGTTATTTTTGAATTCTGTGGATTTTGTTAAGGATTAATGACTTGACAAATTCCGGTTGTCTACACATTGTGTTTGCAGAAGTTTAGCGAGTGCCAAAACTCAGTAGAATTGCCATTGAGTGCAAAAGAAATGGAAAGGGCACATACTGCTTCCCATTCTGAGGATGAATCAAAAGGAATGGATGTTCACTTGGGAGTTGATGGATCGAACTCCAATGGGCATGGAGAAGAGATAGATAAGGAAGGAAACATGATGAAAATCATTGAAAAAATGCAGAAAGATGCCCAAACTCGTCGAGAAGATAGAAAAATGATCAGAAAAGATAAGGAAAAACAAGGTGAATTTAATATAAAGTTGTTAAAGAGTTTGGAGAGAATAGAGAATAAATTAGAGAAGGAGAGCGACTCGAGTAGAATAGGGAGTCACCATACTTCTGAGAGAAGGAGGTGAAGGAGTGCGGGTAGACACCATCATCACCCCCAAGGTCACTCCAAGAAAAGGACACACAGTAGTACCATCCCATCTGCTACCAAAAATAACAGGAGATCGGGAGTGGATGAATTGAAGGGAGAGATGAATAAGATTAAGCCGCCTACACTTGATGGAGAGCATAAGAAGGAGGAATATGTCAAAACATGGTTTCTTGGCAGGCAAAAATATTTCCAACTGCAAAATTATTCCTCTCATGTAGAAGGAAGAATTGTAATGTATCAATTGAAGGGAAAGACATCCATGTGGTGGGATCAAATTATGCAGGTGAAGCACATTAGAGAGAAAGATATCACTTGGAAGGAATTCAATAGGTATTTTGAGAAGAAATACTTGACTAAAAGATACTACGACATAAATATGAAAGAGTTCTTTGAACTCAAGCTGGGAAACATGACCATTGATGAACATGAGCGAAGATTTTTGGAATTAATGAAGTATGTTTCGTTCATCAAGGATGAAACTGTCAAGATTGAAAGGTACCTGAGTGGAATACCATCTTCCATTGGGGACAAGATCCAGTATGATGATCCAAAAACTATGGAAGAAATGATAAGAAGAGTGAAATGCTTATATGAGCAGCAAAGAGAGAAGTCTACTTTCCGGAAGGCTTGGGAAGACAAGAAGAAATTCCAGATGGATCAAAGGAAGAAGGGAAACAAACCTCCCTTTTTCAGAAATAGTCCTCAAGGATAGCCATTGTTTAGAGAGCGGAGAATGGATGATGTAGGGGAACAAAGGCCAAGACAAATGCTCATTCAGTGTTGGGGCTGTAAAGAGACCCACAAGTACAAAGATTGTCCCCATAAAAATGGCAAAGTGAAAGTTGTCCATAATGTTCAGCAAGATGAAACAATGGAGGAACTGGGTAGTAGAATCCCAAGGATCTACACGGCCCTGGACAACAAGAAATCTGAATATCAGTTGCACATGATTGAAGTGGAAGGTATGATTAACAACCAACCCTTTACTATTTTAATTGATTTAGGGTCTAGCCATAGTTATATAGATCCTAGAGTGGTGGAAATTTTGCATTTGTCGAGAAGAAAACATGAAAAGTCTTGGTTAGTGAAGTCGGCTACAAGAACCAAGAGGAAAGTCACTAACTTGGTTAAGTCATGTCCTGTGGACATGAATGGACTAAGCACAAAGGATGAATTGAATGTTCTACCTTTAGGTTTTTATGACTGTCTAATTGGGATGGATTGGTTGGATCAACACTATGCCATCTTGGACTATCATAACAAGGCATTCACTTCCCTGGATGAGAAAGGGAATCAGAAAATAGTCCAAGGAATTCCCAGAGCTATTGCTATTAGATAAATCTCAACAATGTAGCTAAAGAAGTGTTATAGAAAAGGTTGTCAATTATTTACATCCCATGTGGAGGAAACACCTAAGGATAAGGTGTCAAAGATCGAAGACCATGTGGTACTAAAAGAGTTTGAGGATATGTTTTAGGAGATACCCGGACTACCTCTGAAAAGAGATATAGACTTCTTAGTAAATTTGATGCCTGGAGCGGTCTCAGTGTCAAAAGATCCTTACAGAATGAGTATGCCAGAGCTGAAAGAGTTGCAATTGCAGCTTGAAGAGCTTCTGAAGAAGGGGTATATACACCCAAGCGTGTGACCTTGGGGAGCCCCGGTTTTGTTCATGAAGAAGAAGGACAGAAAGCTGAGATTGTGTATCGATTTCAGACAATTGAACAAAGTAACTGTAAAAAAAAAATATCCTCTACCGAGGATTGATGACGTCTTCAATCATTTGAAGGATGAAAAGATATTTTCGAAGATAGACCTCGGGTCGAGATATCACCAGGTAAGGATAAAAGATGAAGACATCAGCAAGACCGCCTTTAGAACAAGGTATGGTCATTATGAGTTCACATTGGTGTCGTTTGGGTTGTCAAATGCACACGTTGTTTTTATGTGCCTGATGAATGGTGTATTTAGGGACTATCTAGACACGTTTGTCATAGTCTTCCTGGATGAAATTCTGGTGTATTCCAGGTCGGAGGAAGAGCATGAACACCATATTAGGATGGTTTTGCATGTGCTAAGAGAGCACCAGTTGTATGCCAAGTCGAGAAAATTCTTGTTTTATCTGGAGCAGATCCATTACTTGGGGCATATTATTTCGAAGGATGGGATAGTTGTAGATCCTGAGAAGATTAATACCATTAGAGAATGGTCAGTGCCAAAGAATGTGATGGAAGTAAGATCCTTCATGAGTTTAGTTGGTTATTACAGAAGGTTTATCACAGGGTTCTTGAGGATAGCTCACCCTATCACTTCCTTGCAAAGGAAGGAGAAAAAGTTTCAGTGGACAGATGATTGTGAGAAAATATTTCAGCAATTGAAGCAACTGTTAACTAGTGCTCCAATCTTAAGGATTGCAGATCCAAATGAAGATTTCATGGTGTGCACTGATGCGTGAAAAGAAGGACTGGGAGGAGTCCTTAGTCAGAATGGATTCATAATCTGTTATGAATCTAGAAAGTTGAAAGAGCACGAAAGGAACTATGCAACTCATGATTTGGAGTTGGAAGCCATAGTACATGCTCTAAAGAAATGGAGGCATTACCTCATGGGAAGGAGGTTCGAATTGAGAACAGACCATAACGGTCTGAAGTATTTTTTTGACCATCCAACCTTGAACACTAGGCATAGTAGGTGGTTGGAGTTTCTCTGTGAGTACGATTTTGATATCAATCATATCAAAGGGAAGGAGAATAAAGTGGTTGATGCACTCAACAGGAGAGTACACGAATTACATGCTACAACCATTAGCATGTGCCAAACTGATTTAAAGGGTATAATTTCAAAGGCTACAAATACATATTTATAGTACAAGGATTTGGTAGCAAAGCTACAACAAGGTACGATGCCACAAAAAGTGGAGAATTATAAATTGGAAACAGATGGAACACTTATGTACAAGAAAAAAATTTATGTACCTAATGTCCAGGACGTGAAACTTATAATTTTTCATGAAATGCATAATGTGCCTTATGCAGGGCACCCTAGATATCATAAAACTGTGGCAACAATCAAGAGCCATTACTTTTGGCCGGGTATGAAGAAAGAGATTGTTAAATACATCGCCAGATGTATGGAGTGACAAAAGGTTAAAGCTGAGCACAAGCACCCAGCAGGGTTGCTGCTACCTTTACCCATTCCTGAGTGGAAATGGAAAGTGGTGACAATGGATTTCATCACCAAATTTCGTAGAACTGGAAAACAACACGATTTAATCACAGTGGTGGTGGATAAGCTTATGAAAGTTGTCCATTTCATTATGTTAAAGAATACTCACAAGGAAGGGGATGTTTCTGACATCTTTATGAAGGAAGTGGCACAGTTGCACGAAATTCCCAAGACAATTGTGTTTGACAGAGACCCGGAATATACTTCAAATTTCTGGAAGGGGTTGTTCAAAGGATTCATAATGAATTTGAACTTTAGCACAACTTATCATCCCAGGTATAATGGAAAGACAAAGAGGGAACAGAGTAATAGAATACACGCTAAGGATGTATGTGATGGACAAACCATCGAAATGGGAAGACTACTTGCACTTGGTAGAATTCACCTACAATAATGGGTATCAAGCATTGTTGAAGATGATCCCATTTGAAGCACTTTATGGCAGAAAGTGCAATACTTCAGTAAACTAGGATAATCCAGCTGATAGGGTAGTGGTTGGGCCAGAGTTTCTTAAGGAAATGGAGGAAAAGATGCTAAAAATTAAGCAGAATTTGAAAGTTTCCCAAGATAGGAAGAAAAGTTACGTTGATAAGAACATAACCCACAGAGAGTTTAAAGTGGGTGACCATGTTTTCTTGAAAGTAAAATCCAATAGAAGTTCCCTGAAGCTGGGAAACTGCGCCAAGTTGGCAGCCAGATTTTGTGGGCCATTTGAAATCCTAGAAAGGATTGGGCCAGTTGCATATATGCTTGCATTTCCTGCATCCATGAGTATACATAATGTGTTTCATGTTTCATTTCTTAAGAAATATATACTTGATGCTAATCATGTAATTGATTGGAATGTGATTCAGGTGGAGCAAGAAGGTGTCCTGTAAGTGCATCTTGTGCGCATATTGGACCGGAAAATAAAATAGCTCTGGAATCGATCCATATTTCTTGTAAAGGTCCAATGAACCTGGTACGATCCTGAGGATGAAACATGGGAGCATAAAGATGATATGTGGGAAAAATACCCACATCTTTTTGAAGATTTTGAAAAATCTCGTTGATGCTATGTGAAAGTTGCAGTGAGGATAGTGAAAAAATAAGGGGAGGGGATTATATTATTCCCAAGGATGAGCCCTGTTGTATTCATGTTTATGAATTGTAAATCATGTTTTATAAGCTGGTGAGTCAAGTATTGATAATCTGGTAGACTTATGTGTTTATTAGGCTGGAGAGACTAAGTGTTAAGGCCAGGATGCCTGTTTTTGTATATGTATTATGTAGAAAATTAATGAAATTATAAACATCGCTGCGTGCAGACCAACCACGAAGAAAGAGTGATGGGGGACTAAGCTTCCACATAGTGGGTAAGGGAAAGGGGGATGAAAGGTTTGAAAGAGAGGATAAGTGTTGAGATTAGGGGCTTAAGTCCTCGAGAATAATAATTTATTATTATTCCAAAAGCTATGTGACAAACATGTTTTTATCCTAAGTTCCTGGAAAGGGAAACATGGGAAAAAGGGAACATAGGCTGATGGAGTGCATGCAACCTCATGGACAACATGTGTCGGCCCTAGCACATGAAATTTAACCCAAATATTGAGCCGTGGAGAGGGTTCGTCCTCCATTCTACTGTCAGTTGTCTGAAACAATGATTTTCGTCTGATCTTTGTATGCCTCATGCAGCTCTGAGACTCGAAGCCTGTGATGTTTCCTGAGAAATTGATACACCCTATGTATGAATTGTTGAGTTTGTGTGCAACCTCTTTGTATATTCCTTGTCACGCCCTCTGAAAACCAGTGGAAAACTTGTGGATTGAGCCATGTCACCTATGTATCCTACAATCCAACCGATCCTCTCTTGCAGAGTCGAGCCATACTTGAACTGTCTTTGAGTCCCTGCCTTCTGTGTTCCTGAGTGGAATTGACTTGTTGTTGTTACTCTTATCTTCACCTTGCAGGAATTGAGTTGAATTTGACTGAAGAACCAGGTTGTCAGGCCTGTGAGCATCTCCCTCCACGTGAGAGAGTCTGTTGGGAAGTGGTTTTCTCCCAGAGAGAGTCCAACACCAGCTTCAGAGCTATGATAATTCCTGATCTGACCTTTGTCTAAGGCTCGGCCCAGAGAGGGAGGTGAAGCACCGATGGACTGTGCTTGTGATGGTGTATACTCCCGGGTGGAACATGCATGTGGGGAATGCGAGTTTGTTAGTAGTGGGTGTAAGAAGGATCCTAGAGAGAATCCTTCTAATTTCTCTGTGCAGTTTTCATATAACCTCAACCTAACCTAGGATTCCCTTGCATTTTGTGGAGCTTAGTCCCAGCTCGAGGGTGACCCACTGTTGAAAGTGATGAGCAGTGAGGTCTAAGGCTGGGAGGTTCGTGGAAGGTCTGCACGTGGTTTGTGGATTTAATATAGTTTCAAAGATAAGTATATGCATGTGTTTAAATTTAGCTTTTAAATGCATGTCTGTGATGCTTGCACAATTATCATGTATTCCATTGCGATGATGTTTACTGTTGATTGAATTATTTTTGTATGTTAGCAGTAATTGTATGTTTACTCTATTAAGCCATTTAATTGATTTTAAATGCATAATATATAAGTATGATAATGTTTTCACGCAGTAGCGTCTCCTGACAAGGGGATTGATGGCCGGGGATGTTACAATATGGTATCAGAGCCAGGTTTTCAACATTGAGTCTGGATGGGCTGGATAAATGGTCTTTGGACCCAATGTTTCGAGTGGAAATGGTGTTCGGGGGAACCAATTTTGAACCTTAGATTGTTTCTGAGTGCTAAGTGGTTACATTGGTCGTGTTACGAAGCTCAGGAGGATTTGTGGTGGAATAAAACTGCAGCCATAGATCAGCTATAAAGGAGAAGATCTGAACCGTCAAATCCACATACAGACACTAAAGAGAGCGCGCATAAGAGATCAGATCTGGGCCATCAGATCTGTGTGTATGGACCAACAACCGTTGGATCGAGGGAACGTGCACAAGGTTTAAAACCCTTTGGAGTTGCACAGGAGTGTGGAAATCGCGATATGCGAAGCCTTAACATCATCAGAACCGTCCATCAGAAAGGACACATGGAGAGCAATAAACCTTTTGCGGAGTTGTGACTTGAAATGGTCAAAGGGAAAGTCCGTGAGAATTCACGAAATGAAAATCACGATTGAATCACAACCATTGATCAAGGAGAGATATGGACCGTTAATTGTCCAGGAGGAATCACGACATTTCAGAAATCAAAAGAATGAAGGTGGGAGGCTTTTCAACCTCGCGACACACAAAATCTCGATGAGATCTTGACTGTTAGATTGTGGGGAAGGAAGGAATGTCAGATTAGGAGCTCTGAAATGTCAACATTTCGGGAGATTGACTGTCGAAAGAAGTGATATGTGCGGACGCACAAATTCTCGAAGCCTGAAATCACAAAATCATAATGAGCCATAGTATTTGGTCGGGCTGATGCCACTGGGATTGACGAGGACACATGGATGTGTGACACGTACCAGTGGGTCCCAAATGAAAAAGTAGACACAATAGGGATAGATGACGTCACCCAAGGTAATGTGGACCTTCTTAAGGACATCGCGTTTCACCACCTTGGTTGGTGACAACGATGCTGTGGGCCCGGGGGTGAGAAAGGTTGGAAGTTCAAAAGTCGAGAGTAGCAGAGGAAAGAGAGTGTGAGAGTCTCTGGGACCGAAACCCCGAAACTCGAAACCCTAAAGTTTTATTTATATAACCTTGTAGATCTAGCGCTTGGTCACGACCCTTGGTCATGTGGGGTTAGGGAAACAAAGGAAAAGGGCTATGACCTGAGTGTACTGCAAAGCCGAGCAGATCTCAGAAACTTCATGGAAACCGAACGTTTTCTTGAATTGATTTGTTTTTGAATGCTGTGGAATTTTTTAAGGATTAATGACTTGACAAATTCCGGTTGTCTACACATTGTGTTTGTAGAAGTTTAGCAAGTGCCATAACCAAGTAGAATTGCCACTAAGTACAAAAGAAATGGAAAGGGAATTGACTATTTCCTGTTTCAAGGATGAAGCAAAAGGAATGGATGTTCACTTGGGAGTTGAAGGATCAAACTCCAATGGGCATGGAGAAGAGATAGATAAGGAAGGAACCATGATGAAAATCTTTGAAAAATTGCAAAAAGATGCCCAAACTCACCGAGCAGATAGCAAAAAGCTCAGAAAAGCTTAGGAAAAACAAGGTGAATTTAACATAAAGTTGTTAAAGTTTTTGGAGAGAATAGAGAAGAAGTTAGAGAAGGAGAGCGACTCAAGTAGAATAGGGAGTCACCAGACTTCTGAGGGAAGAAGGTGAAGGAGTGCGGGTAGACACCATCATCACTCCCGAGGTCGCTCCAAGAAAAGGACACACAGTTGTACAACCCCATCTCCTACTATAAAGAACAAGAGATCAAGAGTGGATGAATTGAAGGGAGATATGAATAAGATTAAGCTGCCTACGTTTGATGGAGAGCATAAGGAGGAAGATGCTGAAACATGGTTGCTTGGCATCAGGAAATATTTCCAACTGCAAAATTATTCCTCTCATGCAGAAGGAAGAATTGCAATGTATCAATTGAATGGAAAGGCATCCATGTGATGGGATCAACTTGTGAAAGTGCAACACATTAGAGAGAAAGATATCACTTGGAAGGAATTCAAGAGGTATTTCAAGAAGAAATACTTGACTAAAAGATACTACGACAGAAAGATGAAAGAGTTCTTTGAACTCAAGCTAGGTAGCATGACCATTGATGAATACGAGTGAAGATTTTTGGAATTATTGAAGTATGTTCCATTCATCAAGGATGAATTTGTCAAGATTCAAAGGTACCTGAGTGGACTTCCACCTTCCATTGGGGACAAGATCCAGTATGATGACCCAAAAACTATGGAAGAAACGATAAGAGGAGTGGAATGCTTATATGAGCAACAAAGAGAGAAGCCTACTTTCCAGAAGGCTTGGGAAGACAAGAAGAACTTCCAGATGGATCAGAGGAAGAAGGGAAACAAACCTCCCTTTTTTAGAAATAGTCCTCAAGGACATCCATCGTTTAGAGAGTCAAGAATGGATGATGTAGAGGAACAAAGGCCAAGACAGATGCCCATTCAGTGTTGGGGCTGTAAAGAGAATCACAAGTACAAAGATTGTCCCCATAAAAATGGCAAAGTGAGAGATGCCCATAATGTTTAGCAAGATGAAACAATGGAGGACATGGGCAGTAGAATGCCAAGGATCTACGTAGCCTTGGAAAACAAGCAATTTGAATATCAGTCACACATGATTGAAGTGGAAGGTATGATTAACAAACAACCCTTTACTATTTTAATTGATTCAGGGGCTAGCCATAGTTATATAGATCCTAGAGTGGTGGGAAGTTTGAATTTGTCGATAAGAAAACATAAAAAGTATAGGTTAGTGAAGTTGGCTACAGGAACCAAGAGGAAAGTCACTGAGTTGGTTAAGTCTTGTCCTGTGGACATGAATGGACTGAGCACCAAGGATGAATTGAATGTTCTACCTTTAGGTTCTTATGACTGTATAATTGGGATGGATTGGTTGGATCTACACCATTCCATCTTGGACTGTCATAATAAGGCATTCACTTTCCTGGATGAGAAAGGGAATAAAAAAACAGTCCAAGGAATTCACAGAGTTGTTGCTATCAGAGAAATATCAACAATGCAGCTGAAGAAGTGCTACAGAAAAAGATGTCAATTATTTGCAGCCCATGTGGAGGAAACACCTAAGGATAAGGTGTCAAATATTTAAGACCATGTGGTACTAAAGGAGTTCGAGGATATATTTCAGGAGATACCCGGACTACCTCCAAAAAGAGATATAGAATTCTCTGTAAATTTGATGCCTCGAGCAAACCCAGTGTCAAAAGATCCTTACAGAATGAGTACGCCAGAGCTGAAAGAGTTGCAATTGCAGCTTGAAGAGCTTCTGAAGAAGGGATATATATGCCCAAGTGTGTCACCTTGGGGAGCCCTAGTTTTTTTCGTGAAGAAGAAGGAAAAAACACTGATATTGTGTATCGATTTCAGACAATTGAACAAAGTAACTGTAAAGAACAAATATCCTCTACCGAGGATTGATGACCTCTTCGATTAGTTGAAGGATGCGAAGATATTTTGGAAGATAGACCTCAGGTCGTGATATCACCAGGTAAGGATAAAATATGAAGACATTATAAAGATTGCCTTTAGAACAAGGTATGGTCAATACAAGTTCACAGTGGTGTCATTTGGGTTGTCAAATGTACCCGCTGTTTTTATGTGCTTGATGAATGGTGTATTCAGGGACTATCTAGACAAGTTTGTCATAGTCTTCCTAGATGACATTCTGGTGTATTCCAAGTCAGAGGAAGAACATGAACAACATTTTAGGATGGTGTTGTAAGTGATAAGAGAGCTCCAGTTGTATTGCAAGTTGAGCAAATGCTCATTTTATCAGGAGCATATACATTACTTGGGGAATATTATTTCAAAGGATGGGTTTGCTGCAGATCTTGAGAAGATTGAGGCCATTAGAGAATGGTTTGTGCCAAAGAATGTGACAAAATTCAGATCCTTCATGGGTTTAGCTAGATATTACATAAGGTTTATTACAAGGTTCTCGAGGATATCTCACCCTATCACTTCCTTACAAAGGAAGGAGAAAAATTTTCAGTGGACAAATGATTATGAGAAAAGCTTTCAGCAATTGAAGCAACTGTTAACCAGTGATCCAACATTAAGGATTGAAAATCCAAATGAAGATTTTGTGGTGTACACTGATGCATGCAAAGAAGGACTAGGAGGAGTCCTCAGTCAGAATGGATTCGTAATCTGTTATGAATCCATAAATTTGAAAGAGCACGAAAGGAACTATGAAAATCATGATTTAGAGTTAGAATCCATAGTACAATCTCTAAAGAAATGGAGGCATTACCTCATGGGAAGGAGGTTCAAACTGAGAACAAACCATAACAATATGAATTATTTGTTTGACCAGCCAACCTTGAACGCTAGGCAGAGTAGGTGGTTGGAGTTTCTCTGTGAGTACGATTTTGATATCAAGCATATCAAAGGGAAGGAGAATAAAGTGGCTAATGCACTTAGCAGGAGAGTACCCGAATTACATGCTACAACCATTAGCATGTGCCAAACTGATTTAAAGGGAAAAATTTTAGAGGCTGCAAATACAGATTTTCAGTACAAGGATTTGGTAGCAAAGCTACAACAAGGTAAGATGCCATAGAAAGTGGAGAATTATAAATTGGAAACTGATGGAACACTTCTATACAAGAACATAATTTATGTACCTAATGTCAAGGATGTGAAACTTATGATTTTGCATGAAATGCATAATGTGCCTTATGCATGGCACCCTGGATATCAGAAAACTGTGGCAGTAGTCACGAGCCATTACTTTTGGCTGGGTATGAAGAAAGATATTGCTGAATACATCCTGCATGTATGGAGTGCCAGAAGGTTAAAGCTGAGAACAGGCACCCAACAGGGTTGGTGCAACCTTTACCCATTTCTGAGTCGAAATGGGAAGTGGTGACAATGGATTTCATCACCAAATTGCCCAGAACAAGAAAACAACACAATTCAATCATGGTGGTGGTGGATAATCTTATGAAAGATTCCCATTTCATTCTGTTAAAGAATACTAACAAGGCAACAGATGTTTGTGACATGTTTATGAAGGAAGTGGCATGATTGCACGAAATTCCCAAGACAATTGTGTTTGATAGAGACCCGAAATATACTTCAAATTTATGGAAGGGGTTGTTCAAAGGATTCAGAACGAATCTGAACTTTAGCACAACTTATCATCCTGATTCTGATGGACAGACAGAGAGGGTGAACATAGTAATAGAAGACATGCTAAGGATGTATGTGATGGACAAACCATCGAAATGGGAAGACTACATGCACTTGGTAGAATTCACCTACAATAATGGGTATCAAGCATCGTTGAAGATGATCCCATTTGAAGTACTTTATGGCAGAAAGTGAAACACTCTAGTAAGCTGGGATAATCCAGCTAATAGGGTAGTGGTTGGGCCATAGTTGCTCAAGGAAATGGAGGAACAAATGCTAAAAATTAAGCAGAATTTGAAAGTTGCCCAAGACAGGAAGACAAGTTATGATGAGAGGAACAAAACCCACAGAGATTTTAAAGTGGGTGACCATGTTTTCCTAAAAGTAAAAGCCAATAGAAGTTCCCTGAAGCTGGGAAACTGCACCAAGTTGGCAACCAGATTTTGTGGGCCATTTGAAATACTAGAAAGGATTGGGCCAGTTCCATATATGCTTGCATTACCTGCATCCATCAGTATACATAATGTGTTTCATGTTTCATTGCTTAAGAAATATATACTTGATGCTAATCATGTAATTGATTGGAATGTGATTCAGGTGGAGCAAGAAGGTGTCCTGTAAGTGCATCCTATGTGCATATTGGACCAGAAAAGAAAACAGCTCCAGAATACTTGGTACGGTCCTGAGGACGTGACATGGGAGCATGAATATGCTATGTAGGAAGAATACCCTCATATTTTTTAAGATTTTAAAAAATCTTGTTGATGTTGTGTGAAAGTTGCACTGAGGACAATGCAAAAATAAGGGGAGGGGATTGTAATATCCCCAAGGATGAGGCATGTTGTAATCATGTTTATGAATTGTAAATCATGTTTTATAGGCTGGTGAGATGAGTATTGATAAGCTGGTAGACTTATGTGTTTATTAGGTTGGAGAGCCTAAGTGTTAAGGACAGGATGCATGTTTTTTTATATGTATTATGCAGAACATTAATAAAATTATAAACATCATTGTGTCCAGACCGACCATGAAGAAAGAGTGATGGGGGACTAAAATTCCATAGATTGGGTAAGGGAAAGGGGGATGAAAGGTTGGAAAGAGAGGCTAAGTGTTGAGCCTAGGGGATAAGCTTGGGGGCTTAAGTCCTTGGGAATAATAATTTATTATTATTCCAAAAACTATGTGACAAACATGTTTTTATCCTAAGTCCCTGGAAGGGGAAACGTGGGAAAAAGGGAACACAGGCTGATGGAGCACATGAAGCTTCATGGGTGACATGTGTCAGCCCTGGCACATGCAATTTAACCCAAAGATTGAGCCATGGAGGGGGTTCATCCTCCATTATGCTGTCGGTTATTTGAAACAGTGATTTCTGTCTAACCTTTGTATGCCTCATGTAGCTCTAAGACCCAAAGCCTGCGATGTTTCCTGAGAAACCGATACACCCTCTGTCTGAACTATTGATTTTGTGTGCGACCTCTGTGTAGATTCCTTGTCACTCCCTCTAAAAACTAGTGGAAAACCTGTGGATTGAGCCATGCCACCTGTGTATCCTATAATCCAGTCGATCCTCTCTTGCAGAGTCGAGTCGTACCTGAACTGTCTTTGAGTCGTTGACTTCTGTGTTCCTGAGTGGAATTGACTTGTTTTTGTTGCTCTTATATTTACCTTGTGGGAATTGAGTTGAAGTTGATTGAAGAACCGTGTTGTTAGGCTCGTCGTAGAAGAAGCAGGTTGTCAGGACTGTGAGCATCTCCCTCTAGGTGAGAGAGTCTGTTGAGAAGTGATTTTCTCCCAGAGAGAGTCGAGCACCAGCTTCAGAGGTTTGAGAATTCCAGATCTGGCTTGTTTTCGAGGCCTAGAGAGGGAGGTGAAGCACCGATGGAATGTGATTGTGAAGGTGTATATTCCTAGGAGGAATAGGCATGTGGAGAATGAGATTCTGTTAGTAGTGGGCGTAAGAAGGCTCATGGAGAGAATCCTTCTGATTTCTCTATCCAGTTTTCCTGTAACCTCAACCTAGCCAAAGATTCCCTTGCCTTGGGTGGAGCTTAGTCCCATCTCGGGGGTGACCCACTGTTGAGCATGATGAATAGTGAGGTCTAAGTCCAGGAGGTTTGTGGAAGGTCTGCACGTGGTTGGTGGAGTTACTACAGTTTCAAAGATAAGTATATGCATGTGTTTAAATTCAGCTTTTAAATGCATGTCTGTGATGCTTGCAAAATTATCATGTATTCCATTGCAATGATGTTTACTATTGATTGAATTATTTCTATATGTTAGCAGTAATTGTATGTTTACTCTGCTAAGCCATTTAATTTCTTTTAAATGCATAATATATAAGTATGAGAATGTTTCCGTGCAATAGCGTCGCCCGATAAGGGTGTTGATGGTCGAGGACGTTACAGGAGGTATGAGGTTGTGAGAACACCAATATGGCATGATATGGAACAATTGACAACAAAAGAACAATAAATATATAGGGACAGGTTGAATGACTTGGTAGGTGGTATTGATGTCAGGTGGTATTGGTTGATAAGTTTTAGGCAAAATCTCTTCATATGTACATGTCTTCGATATAAATATGTTATGTATGCATACAATTTATATAAGGGAAATCCAAAAGAAGAAAAGGCCCACAACCACTTGAATTAATGATGGAATACCACTTTTCAAAGAGGAGAGAAGAGAATACATCCAATATGAAGGGTGTTATAGCATCAATTTTCACCATTGAAGAATTGATGCTCCTTTTTTCCTAATCCCTATCCTACTCACATACAACTCTTCCCCATACCTCCTTGTGTCCTTCTAATAATTTTTTTTTTGGAGGATGTACGTGCCCTCACAGTTATGTAACCCACATATACATGGTCTACTAAAGGGAAAATCACACACTTGCTAATAAATGTTGAAAAAAAATAATTATGCCTAATTAAATGTTGAGTTACGAATTTGGTTAGTTTCCTAATTTCCATTACCCGTCCTCAACCATATCTAACCAACTATATACTGCATAAAAGGATCATTTTCCTCAAGGAGACAGGGAATGATACTTTTCACATTAGATAAATTACCTCTCTGGATATCCTCACTGAGTTTGTAAGCCCATACATATCCATGTTGCTACTAGTTTTTTGACCTGAAAACCCTTGTTTATGGGCTCCTTTTGATCACCAACCTATCTAACCAAGAGTCTCCCATATATTCACTTTGGGTCCGTGGTGAATTTAGAGTCAAAGTCAATCCTTATAGTAGGAGCCACGTGGAGGAATCTGTGATCTCTTTCGAAAAGACAGTGCCACATTGGACAATTAAAATCTGTAACTACCTAACTTTGTTCATCAATAATATAGAAACTCATTCCTTCGAAGTGTATTGTTTAAATTTGCAATTATTATATATATGCTTCATAGTATACTAATTGCTTTGGTATTTATGTTATTATTCATAGGACTAACGAGTATTTATTAGTATAACTACCTCTCTATATAGGTATGATTATTTAAGGTTCTTGCAGGTTGCAGAGAAACCATTGGAAAAGAGTGAAGAGGCTCTAACAATCGAGAACGACATCAACTGCTGGAATCCTGGTGAGTTAATCTTTATATTTCTCCCAATAGTTAGTTATTTCCTTTGAATTCTGTTATAATATCTCTGTTAAGTATTCTTTATGGAATTTGTTTCTTGTACTATCATTGGTATGTTGCAGTAAGCTCACTACTATACAAGAGTTTTCCCCGAAAGTAAAGGGAAATGAAGAACTAAGCATGAAAGAGTTTCTTATATAGTTGTTGGAATACAAATATTCTTGAAATGAAAAGATGAAAATTCCACTTGGCCAAGGATCCAATACTAGGTATTTATTTTGTAAATATCTATAAATAATAGAAAAAATGAATGAGAAAGGGCTTTTGATTGTGATATAATTTTGTAAAATTTTATGAATTTTGAATAAGGAGAAGCCATTTTGTCAAATTTTCTAAGGAGTTTTAATTCCGGTGTGGTGGATAAGTTGTGGACTACTACTATTTTCTACAATGCTAGGATTATTTTAAGGCTATGTGTTCTTTGCTATGGACCGTTCTTGTGCCATAAATTCATATTCTTATTTATTCTATTATGAAAATGTTTTATTTTCTATTGTGAGCTCAAGACTATAAATAGGAATTTGTTTATAGACTTTTCTTAACCTCATTATTGCTTATGTATATTTATGTTGTTATTTGCTAAACAACTTTCTAATCAAGAATTTTCTACACGTATATGCTTAGTTTTGTGTTTACTAGTTTATGTACTTTCTCTTAGCTATTATAGGTAGATCAAAACTGAATTTTGCATGTAGATTATAATCATCCTTGCATTCAACATTCAACATTTTCATTTTCATAAAAAAAACCTAGCAATGGTTGTTGGGCCAAAATACAAATGAATTCACTGTTTGAAATAATGTGCGGTCTAATTGGGACTTCACATTGGGGAAAACCCATATTGTTGAGGAGGGCATTTTTCCCATCTCAACAAAACCATAGTATCAAACTACATAAAAAATTATCTTCAATGGGAGGAAGAGGCTAGGAAAAAACCATTAAGAATGACACCTCGACTATGGAAAAAGGATTTTGATAAGAATCATGGTAAGAAAATGGTTTCAATTACATCCGTATTTTTTTTTTGTTTTTTAGTTTGTCCGTGACATGTGGGACTAGCCCATGGCTAAGAAAACGCGACTCAGGGGCATCTAAGCAGTCAAAATCACCCAAGGATCACATATGACCTGAGCCACACCAACCCTTAACATGGATGAATTTTTTTTCCCCGCAGGTTTCAAACCGGTGACTTTAACATCACAAAGTGCCTTAACAACACACTCCATCACCAACTATCCTACACCTCGGGGACTATTACATTCATATTTATTACTTGTTCTAGTTTTTTGTATTTTTTCCTATCTACTCTAATAAAAAATCTATTTCCATTTGTGTTTTTCAAAGGTTGTCTAGGTAGGATTCCATAAGGTATGAAACAATAATTTTTCCAATTCACTCAGTTTCCCTACTATGAACACCTACAAGTAGCTTATTTGTTTGACACAATGCTCATTTTTAGCTTATTTATCTAAATTGAATTGACAATTTTCTTCTACCAATTCTTGTTTTTTTTTTATATATATAAGGTCACCTGAGCTACTTCTAGGGTCAATTAAATACTCTAGCATTATTTACAAAGGTATTCCCACTGTTCCCTCTTTTTCTCATCGAAATCAACCCACTATACTCAGAAACCAAGAATAATTCGATCATGAGTTCACATGGAGATGAAACCTCAACCAAAGGATTAAAAAATGCTTCTACATTAAGCTACTTTATACCTAAGTCAAACAATCTCAAAGGATTTCATTACTATTGTTGTATCTTCTTGTTGAGCCTCGAAGGGTCCTTCTATAGCATGGGTCAAAATCATCTCCTCATGAGTTTCATGAGCAACTTTTGCAGAAATATCAAATATGGTTTCCTTCAAAACTTCTTCTTCAAGTTCTGTAGTAGAGGGAATAATAGTCTCCATTTCCTTTGTTTCTATAGAAGAAGGCATCCCAATAGTTAATGTAGAAGTATGATCAACAATGGGATCTATAGTAACTTCAATATCATTAGGTTCTATAGCAATATTTTCAACAACATGATCTATAGTAACTTCAATATCATTAGTTTATGTGGTTAAGGTATTAAAATCCATTTCTACATCAATGACACCACCTTTATGCGAGGCATAATGTGGTCATGCCTCTCCCATTGCGTTGTGTCTTTTTCACTCTACTTCCATTGTTTCTTCTACAACCTAAAACAAAGATTCCATATCTAGTTTGGGTCTGTAACATTTTATTTCTTTCTAGGAAGCAACCAATTTTTTATTGTAATGTACCTAACTCCCTTGTTGGGCCACATTACTAAATTCAACTATCATATCAATTCAAATATGGAAAAATAAACAACATGACATACACACTCTTGCTACTGTCAATAAAAATTAAAAATTGGAATACAAATGGTTTAAACATGCACATAAATAATTTAACACACACTTCATCATTCATACATACAACATACAAAGTAAATGCAACATTTATCCACAACATTAAATAGTAAATAACACAATGATAAAAACACTTATCTTTCAAAACATTTTACACAACAGGTTGTAAACAAAGAATGTTCCTTCCAAACATAGGCTCTGTTGCACCGATTCTCTCTGCAACAAGACACCCTCGAGCCATGGCTACGAATCCACAAGGACAAATAGGCTCCTACGGGTGTCTAAAATCCACTGTAACATTGCAAATATCCATTAAAACAGAATGATGTGACTCCTACAACAATTCCAACCATTGATCTCTCTTCCCCATCAATATGCACAACCCAAGGCCATATGAGATTCCCTTCTTCACATCACAATTCCTTAGACAATATCCATCCCCTCTAGAGATCCAACACAAATTGGCCAAGAATCGCTCTACTGGGGCTCTAGGAAATCTAGTTGCAATAGGGATGTTCACACATCATTTACATATTCTCTTGGTAATCTCCTTAATAGGAATAACTCACAAGCATATCAGCCTCCTTCTCAACACAATTAACATCTTCAATAAGATATTTTCAATATCCACTACCACTGGTCACTCTTTTACAACATTCCACTATGTTTTTCCTCCCTTCCTAATAACTATAAAAACTTGTCTCCCTTCCTACTCAAGTTTCCTCTTCTCCCATGCTTCCTTGACTCTTACCCTTCCCCCAAATATGATTAAACTCAACCCATGTTGTCATAACTAAGAGGTTTGACTTCCTCACCCACCCTCTTACATGAATTCGACGATTTTAGTGTTTAATAAGTCAAAGGGATAAATGGATAAATGAAAAATTGAATAATTAATATGTCTTAAGACTCAAGGCACATAGAAACCCCACAAAACCCCCAATAATCTACCTCTCTTGTGGAATCATAATGAAGATTTCTTAATAATCAAGGCACATGAAAACCCTACAAAACCCCTAGTAATCCCCCTCTCTTGTGGAATCATAGCCCCCCATTACTCTAGTCCTTACTCATCTACAACCAACAATGTATTACATTTTATTATTTTTCCATATACAATTTTTACATATTACATCACTTGGTCCGTGACCATTCATAATAATTACAACTATACAATTCTACACCGGGAATCAAAACTGGGGTGTTACATTGATGCAACATCTTGATCATTCATCTAAATTCTTATTAATTTTTAATAATTTATAAGAGGAGGGTTGAATTTTCTTTAATGACTTTAGATGCATATTATTGGTGCAATTATATGTATAATATATTACCAAACATAAATTATTGACCGAGATTCATAATCAACATAGTTGTTACACTATATGTGCCAATAACATAGAAGTTCCTATGTCTAATGAGTATAGCCTAAGTAAGAAACACTCAAAACCAATACTCTGTTTTAAAATTTTCAATCTATCTTCCTCACACAACTTAAAGGTCAGAAATCAAAACTCATTAACATAATCCAACAAGCATGTGATCTAAAGGTTCTTGCTCAGGTAATGAATCTGTCCATTTACACACTCATGAAGTAAAAAGATGGACTTTGACTATGCCCCCTATAGCAAATAATTTCAATAGTAAATTGTAATCAACTTTCTGCACACAATATTCAAAAGGCAATCACTCATAACTTAATCAATTCTGGAAGAAACTCTTTGTTCCTATACAAGAACCACTAAGTGTATTAATATTATCCATTTAATGGTCCATGAAGGGTGAATGATGGGATCTTAATTGTTCCTATACTTTTAAAATAGAAACAAACGTTTAAGCACACAACTTAGCAAATGATTGTTCACACACACAAGAATAATAAATTCTCACTCAAAAATTTTGAACATCTACATAATTATCACAAACCTATATTGCACATTATCAAACGTATCACTGAAATGCTATAGAAATGAAATTATACTAAATGTTTTACAATTAAACTATGAAACTGTTTCACTCACATACAAACAAAATTACATTCACACAATAGTTACAAACAAGCTTACCTTGGTTGGATCGGTGGGCCCTTGTTGTGCCAACCAAGAAGTTCAAATAAACTTACATAATGGAGAAATTTATCAAACACATCAATTTCATAAACTGTAACTCATATCATTACATCAGAAAACGTTTTACAAAACAATTTACTCAGGAATTAAATCTCCAGCATAACAATGCTTTACTTAATCTATGTATATCTATCATCTACAGGGCCCTCTTCTTAAAGAGAAACGACCATTACAACCAAGACCTTGAGATAATATCAAATGAGTGCGTTAATATTACAATTGGCCAATATAACATTTTTCATGGAATTGGCTTCATCCTCATGACACAAAGTGCATGAGAATGAACAATATCATAGTTTACAACAAACAAAATATGCTATGACCAACAACTTCCTTGGACCCATCGAAAGAAAACTCGTTCAAATAAAAAATCCTGTAGATGCGGAACTGGTACCGGACGTGCACATGTGGAACAAGAATATTGGTACCGGACATGCATAGGTGGAACAAGAATATTGGTACTGAACCCGCACAGTTAAATACAATGGTACCGGATGAGCACAAAATAGGTACCAGAAAAATTGAATATCGGATGAACGCCAAAACTGGTACCAGATGAGTAGGAGTTGTTTCATAAGATCTGCTTGAATCAACCAAGGTAATTAGAGAGCATTTAACATCAATCATTCAATTCCAATTATTCAAAAATCTCATAAATCATGATTTAAACATAGGTTACCTCATGTATACACAAGAATGGCTAAAAGACATGTCTTTGAAGAAAATAGGAAAATGGTGCATATGTCTGAGGTAAAGTTAGTCAAGATAGAGGAAAAGACAAGGTAATTTAAGGCATCAATAAAGAGACCCAACATTCCCCCATGCCCAATTTATTGCATGTCCTCATGCAAAAATTGCTAAATTGGTCCTCAAAATTGCAAAACTGGGATTGTCTTCCATCCTGCCTGGACATTAATTTCTTGGATTTAAGATATTAAAACTTGAAGCCTCATCCTTAAGTTCCTTCTTAATAACTCTTGTGTACTGTATCAGGTGCAAAACCTTATTGATCTTGGCAAAGACCTCGTCATGCTCATCCTGTAACCTTCGATTATGCTCCTTCAACTATGCATTTTCTTTCTTGATGTATCTGTCCAAAAATTTATAATCCTCAACTTCCTCCTTCAATTTTACATTCTGCCTTTGGAGCCTTTCAATTTTTATCACCAACTGACATTTAGTTAAATAACTGACAATTTCAAGTATTGCTTGTTCATTTACCTCCTCCTTGGCTTCAATCTCCTTCCTTAGATCCTTCAAAATCTTTGTTACTAACTCCTCATTTTCACTAATTATTTCTACATACACATATTCTTTCTCAGGTGAAGTTAAAATGTCAACTGGATTCTCTAGAAAAGAAGGGATATGAGGAACTATCACATGTTTGTCCATGCTCCTAGTGGTTTTGTGTGCTAGACTTGATGCTTCACCGAGTTTGTTGTCAGGGGTACTGGAGATTTCTTCCTCAAACAATCTCCTTTTCTTCTTTTTAGACTCAGATGTAGACATTGGAATTTGTTTTTCCCATACATGTGTTGTTTTTCTTCTAGAGGAATCAAAGGATTTTTTTTTCCTGTGCACTTCTTTTTTTTTCTTTCAAAAGACTGTTCCATATCATTATTTTCATTGGTTCTAAGCTACTCATTTTCTTTAATTCTCAACTTAGGGGTCTTCTCCCGAGGTAATTCAACAACCACTTTTGGAACATTGTCTGTAATTTCCCCTGCATCACTATCATACTGCTTTTTCCTCCTCTTCTCACTGTTTGGCGTTTTGTTTTGAGTGGACAAGTCAAGACAAGGTATCTTGGTTTTTGATAATCATTTCACCTTTGATGCAGAAGGTTCTTCTGCCACTATTGTCTTGCCCTTGTCTAATTTGCTAACAAACTTCGATGAACTAGGACCAACAATGCCTACTTCATTACTTGGCTCCTTTTTTTTTTTTTCACTTCCCTTCTTCTTTCTACCTAACTCCTTACTACATTATCCTCTCACATTTTCATCCACATATTTAGAAACCTCCTCTTGAGAAAATTTTTGTGTAAGGAGTGTCCTCCAACTATTACCTTGTTTTCTTAATTTTTTAAAAACAAGAAATTTCATCAACCTATGGTGATAGATACTAGTTTTAAGCTTCTTAGAAACAAATTTAACCCCTCTCACCATTTTATTCAAACTCATCCAAAGAAAATGGGGAAAATCGTTATGTG
>JZKD02S1673597.1:528217-538576 GCA_000966675.3 Picea glauca | reverse complement strand
GTGGCTTATGTTGATAAATGAATTTAATTATGCATGAGTTGAACCAAGTCAGACTTCCAGTCCATCCTCGGGAGTTTGTTTCCCTTTGTCTGTCTCCAAGAATGCCTCGGAATAGATCTCTTCACAGAGATTCCCTCCTTGGAAAGGTTTACCAAGAACCTGGAAAAAGGACTTGAAGGTGCAAGTCTTAACAACCATGTACGAGGAGGAATGACCTTCTTAAAATCCTGAAGTAGCAGCATAGGGATAAGTACCAATCGACAAATGAAATTCCATCGAAATATCCATGGTCATTCACGACCGTTAGATTGTCGAAAGAAACAAGGGCGTTACATATCCTACCCCTTTTCCTCTATCTTCGTGAATAGCGAGGAAATCAGGATCGTAGATCCCCAAGGTCCATGAGGACATCTGGACCGTTGATTTTTCCACGTCCATGGAGTAGTGGGAGAGTGCGCGACGTGGGATAGACCTGAGCCGTTAGATCTTACCTAGAAAAACTCGACAGTCGTTGGATCTGTTGAGAGATGCATGAGGGTTAAGCCCTCGTGAACAGGAGGTTGGAAGTCACGACGAGAGGCATGGCCATCGGGATATCGAAATTTGTGAAATCAGGAGTCACGAGGACATGAGATCGAGAATTTTTATAGTGAAAACCCTGGAATCAATCTGAGCCATCCATCATAGGAGGACACGCGGGCAAGATCGGTAGCCCATCGGCATTCCAAGGATTGAAGGGACAAGTTGCCGAAGTATTTCGGCAGTGGAAACTCCGAAATCACGAGAAGCGATCAGGACCGTCCATCTTAGGAGGACGCGTGGTGGCAATCAGAGAATTCAGGAAAAGTCCCGAAAGGAAAGTCATCCATCGGGAAATCGAGAATCCTGTGGACAAGAAGTCCATACACTTCGAAATTGCGAAGTCCGGAATCCCGACAAAGTGAAAAGCGCCCATGGTAGGGCCAACTGTCATTATATCGACATATTGAGATTCAACGGATCGCGAATCCTGAGGACAAGTACATTTCAGCATTGGAAAGTCTGAAAACCCGACAGGAGATAAGGCTGCGGTCTTGTGAGATAATGGTCACGTGGGCTAGGAGTTTAGCCAGGAGGGCTGACACGTAAGGGACCATATCGGTGAATTGGCTCATCGGGAATCGTGGAATCAGGATTCCTATTGACAAGAGTTCGGGATTTCCCATGGAGGAAACCCCGGAGTAGATATGAGCCATCCGATGGATGGAGGCTACGTGTCAAGAGATTAACTGCATCGGGAAATCGGGGATAGAGGATTCGGGGGTCCCATGGTCAACAGTCTGGATTCTCGTGATGATAAACCCCAATGAACAGACGAGATTCTTTCGGAGGATCTCAGAGTCTGTAATGACCGTTAGATGTGGAGATGAGACGTCAACTTAAGCCAGGATGTGAATACGCTTTAGGATAAGCGACNGGAGGATCTCAGAGTCTGTAATGACCGTTAGATGTGGAGATGAGATGTCAACTTAAGCCAGGATGTGAATACGCTTTAGGATAAGCGACGAGCAGATCTGGACGACCAGAGTCCACCCGTCCATATCTACGGCTGAGGTTCCATTCTGGAGCCCCCTTACTGTTCTGCCTTTAGCGGTTGGGGGGGGGGTCCGGAATTGGACGCACAACTCTCGAACGGACGAGATTAACTCATCATGATCAACGACGCTCAAGTAGATTCTGGAACCCCCTTGCCATTCTGCCTTTAATGGGGGGGGTCCAGAATAGTGTGGCGTGTGAAGTGGGGCCCCTCCTGTCATGTTGACTACCATGTCGAGTTCCCCTTTTCGCCACCTGTGTTCCACTTAACCACGCGATGGGGCCTGTTCCCACTGGCGGTTCTCTACCCCTGTTGGGATTTGTTCCTATTGGCCATTTGCTGACCCTGTAGGGATTCGTCCCCATTGGCCGGTCGCTAGCCCTGTCGGGGTTCGACGGGTGCATAGTCGAATGTTTAGACATTACTGTAGCGTCGAGGTGTGAAATACAATTAGGCACTACGTTCAAATTAAACTGTGAACATGACCCGCGATCACATGGGAACGAAGAAAGAGAGAGAAAGAGCCAGCTTACACTGGGCCTCCATGGATAATTAGGGGTCCTGGTCCGACAGAAGACTAGAAAAATAAAAATCCGTTTTAGGTAGTGGGTATGTGACATAGGGAGATTTAACAACTTAAGGTAGCGAAGGTTCAGGAGAGTAACCATATATTTATCACATAATTAATACGATTCTTAATAAAATGAATAAAATAATGAGCTCATACCTCCATTACATAAAGTGTGCTTTGCCAAATAAGGAAAACATCGAGTATAGAATAACTTTTACCAAAATTCCACCATCAATACCGGATGAACACAAAAAGTTTTCTTTAGCACCAGATGAATACATGGAGTTTTTCTTCAGTACCATGTGAAATTTTGATAAGGTACTTGAATGTATAGCCTTCAAATTGGAATCTTGTAGGCTTCTCTTTGTAGCTAAGCATGTTATGAGGGTCAAGCTGGAGTAGGTGCTGACACTTACTAATGCTGCATGTGAATTTGGTCTACTAAAGTATCATACTGGAAAAACTACAAACATTACAATGGTACAGGAATGTTGAAATTGTAGCGGAAGTGTCATAAAATGAGGCAAAAAAATTCAATGATTAGGCTCCAAGATCTGTAACAAGAAGGCAACTGTAGCTGGACAACCTCTTGTTGAGATGCATAAACCTCCAAACTAACCACTACTTCTATTTTCCACTTCCATTTTATTGGAAAGTAAAACCTAAATACTATGTTCCTGTGGATTTTTCTCAATCCCAGATCAATTAATGCTCGTCAGTGTTTTCAATTTTAAGGAGTCTGGGAAACTTAAATAAAACTCCATCTATTGTCCCATGAATTTTTCTTGAGCTTGGGCCAATTCCTTCTCGCTAGTGTTTTCAATTTTTAGGAGTTTGAAAAACTTAAAGAAAACTCCATTAGGATCCTTTTTTATAAGTAATCTACCAGGGATGGATACATGAATAAAATTACACCTGGAAAATGTCCTCCTTATTGGCTTATCTACATGAGAAAAAAAATAGCTTTTGCTCTTGTTAGTAACACCAAAATCACTATCTAACAACACACCTATATACATATATGTACAAAGTTAAATTAAATCACACAACAAAACTTACAGTGGTGGATCAGTAGGAGGAGAAATCCCCTTTCTAACCAATTGCATTTCATAATTTTGAAGAACATGTTTGATAGAATCCTCTTTAGACAAAGGCTTATGATAAACTTTCAATTGATGTCCATTTACTACTAAGGAAGTCTGATCTTCGTCAATAGTTTTTATCTTAACTGAACCATTGTCGTAAACTGTGTCTGCTTCATAGGGTCCCAACCATCGAGTAGACAATATATCTTTGAAATTATTGAACCTACTTTCATACAATAGGGCCCAATCATCTAGATGGAAAGACTTCTTCTTGATGTACTTATCATGCCATTTAGTCCTTTGTTCTTGAATGAGTGTAGTCCTCTAAAGAGCATCCTATATGATCCCATCAATCTCATTCAACTGCAATATCCTTTGTTTTTTATCTTCATCTAAGTTCATCCCCAATTGCATAACAGTGCTGAAGGTTTTTACTTGAAATTCTATGGGAAGCAACAAAAACTATGTAAAATATGTTGGCTGAAAATGAGCACTTCTTGGTACTAAAACTGGTGCAGGAATTTAGTACTGGTACCAGAATTATGTAGGTAACTAATGCAAAAATTTGGTGCTGGTACCAGAATTTTGTAAATGACTATCAAATTCCAGCACTTAACATGTTGATTTGGACTTGTTGACAGAAGCTGAAAAAGACTCTGAAGGTCCCAACAACCACTTCCTCATGCATGAGGTTTTGCATGCCCTCATGTACACAATGTGAGATGCTAAAAAAAATAAGGAGGGTTGCTAAGAGGGCTGCAAACAATTGCTAAAAAAAAACCAGTAGAACTAATTAAAGCTAGATTTTTATTCATGCTTACAATAGAAAATTCGGGGAAAATGTCAAAAGTTGAACAATGCATACATTATTCATGATTTATTTGACCAAAAATTATTAGCTACGAATAAAATAGTCTGGAATTAACATTCAGTTTCAATTTATATTAGAAAGATCACTTAATCGATCATCCTTGTGAAATAATGGTCTTGAAATAGATAGGTAATGATAAAGCGTGAATGCATCTTTTTTTTAACAACTTAACGAAAAAGAAGAAATTTGAGGAAATAGGTCATGAAGTACTCCCTTAAGTGTTATCTTCCATTGACAAGGATTCCTTCTCCGCTTTTGAAAATACTCTTCCTGTATTATGTGTGCATTCAGAGGATGAAGAGATTACCTTCTCATAAAATTCCAAACAAAATTTTCATAACTTTTAGAAAGAAATATACTAAAAGAACAAAAGATCTTAAAATGATTGCTTTGTTAACTTCCCATTTATGAAAAGTATGCAAGATAGGTTTCATTTCACTTATATGAAACATTTATTTACTATCCTACTCTAACTGAACAAAAGAAAATGTCCTTCAAGTATAGGAATACTTCCAGTGAAGCCATGTGTGTAACAAGGTTATAAATATATTCATACTTGGGTTTAAAAGATAAGTTTTAATGCATAACAAAGTATGAAGAACAATCTGCTTTGATGATGAGATCAAACAATAATGAAAATTAAAAGATTAGTGTGACTTGATAACTAATTGGAACCATCTTTCAATAGGATCATGAAATTCTTGTTTCCCTTCTTTGTTTAGGTCACACGACATGTCCTCCTTTTCCATGCTATGCAAATTATCTTCTTCAAGATGTTTGGTCTTTGGAGTACATGCATGATCTGTTGAGAGGTATGATAAGAATTCCTCAATCTCAGGTTCCAATGGTTGCTCTTCATTGAATCCTATCCATGATTCTTTAGTTTCCTCAACAAATTGACAAGAGGAATCCGAAGGGACTTCTAAATCTTCTTGTGGAGAGACAAATAAATTCTTGACTGCTGTCAAGATATTCTCTTCCTGAGAGGAAGATATCCCAATTGTTGCTAAAATGTGAGAAAGTTCTTGGAGGAACATTCTTCAAGCTCTTGATCATCCATGAATTACTCTATCTAGTTGATGGTCCATGTCTCTCAACACAAATTAGTACTCGAGGGTTCTTACAACACCCCTAAAATGATTTATCATCAAAGATCTGAATTTTAAAACTAAGAAATTAAAACTATTTACAAAAATAAAAAAACACCAAACTTGAACTCCTTGCGTTACTGGAACCCTGTTGTCACCAGGTTATCTATTCACACAAGTCATCTCATCATAAATAAAACTAAATTTTCATAAACAAAAACACACTTTTGCATAAAATAAGGAAAAACACACTTGCATTAAAAGAAAAACACTTCTGCGTGAAAAGGAGAGGACAACCTAACTCTGGAACAAACCCACTAAAGTGGATGCGTGGGCTCTTCCCTCATGTCTTACCATCTTCTCTTTGCCCTTAGGTCATCCTTAAAACCAATCCAAAACCATTAAATAAATGTAATTCAAATACTACCTATTACCGTTTACAACTCCCTGACAATGGCGCCAAAATGTTGGTGCAATTATATGTATAATATATTACCAAACATAAATTATCGACTTAGATTCGTAATCAACAAAGTTGTTACACTATATGTGCCGATAAAAGATAATTTCCTATGTCTGATGAGTATATCCTAAATAAGAAACACTCAGAACCAATACTTTGTTTCACAATTTTCAATCTATCTTCCTCACACAACTTAAAGGTCAGAAAGAAAATATCATAAATAGAATCCAACAAGCATGTGATCTAAAGGTTCTTTCTCAAGTAATGAATCTGTCTATTTACACGCTCTTGAAATAAAAATATGGACTTTTACTCTGTCCCCTGTAGCAACTAATTTCCAGTAAACTGTAATCAACTTTCTGAACACAGTATTCAAAAGGGAATCACTCATAACTTAACCAATTCAAGAAGAAACTCTTTGTTCCTATATAGGAAACACTAGTTGTATTAATATTCTCCATTTAATGGTCCATGTAGGGTGAATGATGGGATCTTAATTGTTCCTTTACTTGCAAAATAGAAACAAACATTTAAGCACACAACTTAGCAAATGATTGTTCACACACACACAAGAATAATAAATGCTCACTCAAAAATTATGAACATCTACAAAATTATCACAAACCTATATTGCACATTATCAAACGTATTACTGAAACACAACAGAAATGAAATTATACTAAATGTTTTACAATTAAACTATGAAATTGCTTCACTCACACATAAACAAAATTACATTCTCACAGTAGTTACAAAGAATCTTACCTTGGTTGGATCAGTGGGCCCATGGCATGCCAAATAGGAAGCTCAAAGAAACTTATAGAATGGAGAACTTTATCAAACACATCAATTTCCTAAACTGTAACTCATATCATTACTTCAAAAAAAGGTTTACAAAACAGTTTACTCAGGAATCATATCTTCAACATAACAATGCTTTACTTAATCTCTGTATATCTATCATCTACAGGTCCCTCTTCTTAAAGAGAAAAAACTGTTACAACCAATACCTCAAGATAATATCAAATGAGTGTATTAATATTACAATTGGTGAATCTAACATTTTTCATGGATTTGGCTTCATCCTCATGACACAAAGTGCATGAGGATGAAGCATATATTAGTTTACAACAAACAAAATATGCTCTGACCAATAACTTCCCTGGACCCATCGAAAGAAAACAAATTCAAATAACAAAGCCTGTAGATGCGGAATTGGTACTAGAGACGCACAGGTGGAACAAAAATATTGGTACTAGATGTGCACAATCAAATACATTGGTACAGGACGGGCACAGAAATAGGTACCAGACGAATTGAATACCAAATGAACACCAAAATGGATACTAGATAAGTAGGAGTTGTGTCATAAGATCTTCTTGAATCAACCAAGGTAATTAGAGAGAATATAACATCAATCATTCAATTCCAATTATTAAGAAATATCATAAATCATGATTTAAACATAAGTTACCTCATGTATACCCAAGAATGGCTAAAAGACATGTCTTTGAAGAAAATAGGAAAGTGGTGCATATGTCTGAGGTAAAGTTGTTCAAGATAGAGGACAAGATAAGGTAATTGGAGGCATAAACCAACACATATGCTTACCAAAAAATTGGTTGACTCTCCTCTTCCTCCTATGAATTTGAGCTCCCACATCAGTTTCTTCCACAGTATTGGCCTTATTGGAATCCTCGGTAGCTTTCATGGAAACAAGTACTGTAGTAGTAGCTTGCCTTGTCTCTTCATTATATTTCATGGAAACATATTAAATAAAACTAATTGATCTAGTTCTTCTTTGTTTATCATGTTCTTGAACAACAACAACACTACTCATGCTACATTTATTTATGACAAAAGTGGATGTCTCATGTCGGTAATTTTCAAGGTCTTTGATCTTATAGTGGCTAGGGCCTATTTATTAAGTGAATTATTCACCCACAACCTTTGTTTGTCCTTCTTCTATTGTTTCCTCTTGTTCATACCCTGTAACTTGTACTTGGCCCTCATTGATTGTTTCCTTTGCTCCATGCCTTACAATGAACTCTTTCCAAGTTCAACTAAACTACGAAAGAAAATATACTACTACTAGTAACTTGATTAACTCGTGATGAAATAAAAAAAATTTGGGGTGCCTTTGTGTTCTCACCATTCGTGCCATCAACTATAGAGATCAAAGCTAAAAAATGGGACATTGATAAGATGGAAACGATGTCACAAATGAGTCAAAAGATTAAAAATGTATATGTACAATAAACTATATCAACCGTCACAAGTAAGGTACTTCTGAATATAATATGCAATTTCAAACCAAGGTTTCCTCAGATAAGATCACTTAACCCCCTTACCTATATGTTCCATAGTTTCATTTCCTACTGAAAATACAACCGAGCACTGTTGGAAATAGTGCAACACTCAAACCAATGCTCTCCCTCCTTTTATATGCCTATTACCTAAGAAATGATGACTTCTATAACTCAAATACATAAACCTCTTACTATAGCTGTATTTTTCCAGCATGTGTGTGCAAATTCAAAAGAAATGTTAGTATTGAACCCTTACATGTACTCAAAGTGTGTCAACCAATCCTCTTCTTGAATAATCCTCATTTCTTATAGGTTTTTCTACAACATTATGGTTCCTATTGGTTCATGTCACATGGTTAGACCCCCCATTGCTACAAAAAGGAAGAGATAATGGGTGCTACAATGAAGGTTTAGTAGCGATCGATTACAACAATTACAACAAAAGTAACAAGGAAGATGATGGTTATGGGAAACTTCCAAATTAATTTGGATAAGACGTTTCGACACATAGGGACATACCATGTAATGGTGGTTGAGTATTATGTCATAAGTTCAAACAAGGCGGTGACAATTTAAAAAAAGATAAAGAGCACATGATAACTATATTGAGTGAATCATCATTATCTATGAAATGAATTGGATAGGGTACATAATAAGACATATGAAATGACCCCTATGACAAGATAGGCATGATTCCCCACCCCCTAAATTGAATTATTTTTCTATCTCTAGAAAAGAGAAACTGACGACCATATGAAATGACAGATAATGAAGCAATGATGTTTGACAATGTATTCTTTAAACTCTATGCCTCCCAACAATAATAAAGTCAAATGGTAATCATAATCTGATTTGACTTGTCCAAAGGGTGTACTATAAGTTAAGCCTCAAAACTGATATCCTATCCAACAAAGAAAACCAACCATAAAATTAACATAGAAAAAACTTCTTAGAAAAACAAAAATCAAAATAAAAGGAAATGAAATATAATGATGTGATGATGTTTGAAAGTGAAATATCTAACATATGCACCTCTAATGGTAATAACATCACATTTTAATATCTAAGTACATGCATGCCTCCCCATAGTGCATTCTCTAACATCCACACCACATAGTGCATTATCTAACCTCTACACCTCCTTATGATAAAAATCACATGGTAATAATAAATATGATATGACTCTCACCACAATACCTTCTCTAACATTCATGTCTCCCCGTGATAAAAAAATCACATGGCATAATCTAATCTGACCCTCCTCACAGTAAATTATTTAACATCCACACCTCCCCATAGTTCATTCTATAACATCCATACCTCCCCATAATGCATTCTCCAACATATTCACCTCCCCGTGATAACAAAATCATATGGAAATCATAATCTGATCCAACCCTCCCCACAGTGAATTCTCTAACATCCATGCTACCCCATGATAATAAAATTACAAGGTAACCATAATATGTTATATCCCCCTAACCCCCATAATGAATTCTCTAACATCTATGCCTCCCCCTAGTGCATTCTCTAACATATATGCTTCCCCATGATAATAAAATCATATGGTAATCATAATTTGATTTGACCCTTCCCACAACGCAATCTCTAACATCTACACCTCCCCACAATGCATTCTACAACATCTACACATCCCCCATGATAATAAAATTACATGGTAATCATAATTTGATATAACTCTCCCCACAATGCATACTCTAACATATGTGACTCCCCATGATAATAAAATCACACGGTAATCATAATTTGAAACAACCCTCCCCATAGGGAATTCTCTAACATCTGCACCTCATAGTGCATTCTCTAACCTATGCACCTCCCCATGATAATAAAATCACATGGTAATCATAATCTAGTTCAACCCATGCAAAGGGTATACTATAAGTAAAATCTCAAAATAATTTGCAAGTAGAATGTCAAGCTCCAAAATCTTATATCCAAAAAGAGCTTCGACCTCGAAATAAATTGCTAGTATAATCTCAAGTCAAATTATTATTTTGGTCGAAAACCTACAAACATTATTGAAATAGACCATCAAATATTTTTTCCAAGTTTCTTCAACCTTGGAAGGAGTGGATCCTATGAATTGTTACTAATTTGTAGTTAGACCTGATACTATTAGATTCAACATCAAATATAGTTTCAACCCATATAATTTTTCTTTGATTTCGTTATGATTTGTTAATTTTAATTAATTTTCTACCCCTAAATCCCAATTTGAAACCCTTGTAACCCTTGTAACACCTAACCGATATAAATCCTATAACCCCTAATTAACCTCTAACACTTATAACACCCAAATTAATTATTTTACACTTACATATTACAACCTCTAACAACCAACATATTTAACCTTTATTCCATATAACACACAC
>JZKD02S1673597.1:442598-453175 GCA_000966675.3 Picea glauca | reverse complement strand
ACTTAAATTTAACTTGTTTGCAAATTGTTATGTAGATTTAAATTGTTATGCAAATTGTTTTGGAAAATGTTATTTTGTTTATCAAAATCTGGGAATGAATATGCGTGAGTAAGCAAATTTTTAGTAAGCTTCAAAAATTTCCGCTCTGTTTTAATTTATGGTAGCTTAAATGAAATCTGGGTCCCTACACGTGAGGAGTTATGTGACGTTCCACATACCACTGGAAATGGAATGACATGTACTATCCATCTAAAATAGTCTTACCTTCAAATATATTAAAACTCATACCATTATACATGAAACAAACTTGGGTCCATTACCCAAACCTTTGTGCTACTAGACTTTCTCCAAGGGTTGACATCAATCTACAATATCAATCTCCAATGGTTGACATCAATGACAACCAACAATCCATACCAATTGTCCATCAACCTAAGCCAATTGTCTGACAATAACTACTATATAACAACATACAACATAATATGCTTCATTTACAACCCACTACTTTTTAAAAAGCTCAATGATTCCTTAAACAATCCCTTGAGATGGTGTACCTATATTTAGTCGAATGTGACATTTTAGTCATTATGAGATTTAACATAATTTTTTTTTAAATAAATAGGTTTTGTTGTTGAAAATATAGTCATAAGCATATAGTGTTTTTTAAAAGAGTTAATATCTTTCTTCTTGAAATCTAAGACGATAAATTGAAAAGAAAAATAATGATCAAAATGTTGATATCTTAAAGAAAATTTAAAGAAAATTTCCTTCGTGTATATTATTATGGATTGAGTAAGAAATTTAATTTTAATTAATGGGATGTTTATCTATTAAAGAAAATACAAATACAAAATAATGTTAATAGATTCACAATTTGATGTCAACATCAATCTACTAACATAAATTCATGTTAATCTTGAATCTATTAAGATTAGAGAGAAATTAAAAAATTATATAAACTATTAATCATTTAAAAATCATTAATTAATATGATTTTATGCTAGTTTATATCTATTACTATTATAAAGGGAAGTACGGGTCACTAACAGATCTAGCTAAGTTGGTAATTTTGTTGCTTTAGCTTGAGCTCCATAGCTCGCGACCTTGGTTTAATATCTTTCGAGGGGCAATCCCAGATGCACTAGTAGAAGCATATCCTACAGAGGCAAAGGTAAAATCAGTCGTTTCACCCTACCTCCTAGCAACAACACTAATGGAGTTGTTGAAAGTCTAATAGGCGATCCCAAGTGAACATCTATAACCACTGAAAAAAGCAAGACCCACCACGAATACTCACGTAGTTACGACCACCTAGATTACAACTATGACTTAGTAACAGAAGTAACCCTAAGAAGTCGCAAACAAGCTAAGCGACCTGCCCAAGAACACAAAATAAAAATAAAATAACAACCACAAGATCAATTAATTGAAAAATAGATTTTTTATTAGCATTAGTTACACATATGGAAAACTACCAATCCAATTTATAAAATTCATGTTAAATATAGAAAGAAATTAAAAAAATGAAAACCATTAATCATTTAAAAATTAATAATTAATATGAATCTATACTAATTTATATCTATTGATATTATAATAATTAATTAAAAAGTAGATTTTTTATTAACACTACTTTTACACATATAACAAACTACCAATTCAATTTATAAAACATATCTATTATATTATAATTATATTATATTGATATTATAATAATTAATTAAAAAGTAGAGTTTTTATTAACACTACTTTTACACATATAACAAACTACCAATTCAATTTATAAAACATATCTATTATATTATAATTATATTATAACAATTAATTAAAAATTAAAATTTTTATTAACACTACTTTTACACATATAACAAATAAACCAATCCAATTTATAAAACTTATATTTCTCTCGGTACAATTATTATTATCATCGTCCATGCTTCTTTTAATTATTACTATACATAATATATAATTATTACTCTACATTATACATAATGTATTTATAAAATAAACATTTTTTTTAATATCACCGTCATCCATGCTTCTTTTAGTTATTGCTATACATTATACATAGCATATTTATGTATAACAATCCAACTAAAAAAAATGGACAATTAAAAATGTTGTACATAATAAACCAATACATTTGGGTATAAATAATATTAATGTAATGGACATGTTGAGTATAAATAATTAATGTCAAATCATGTCAAAGTATCTATATTAAAGTATTTTGAAATACTACGACGTGTTTCTTTAAAGTATTTTGAAATACTACCACATGTTTGTTTCAATTCACATAAGTCATTCTGATTAGGAGTGGGTTAATTTGGGAGTAATTTTTTCTATCGAATTATTTTTTGGGTAGGTTTTTTGGTGGTTTGTTTTTAAATTTTTGGTCAACCTAAAATTTTCATCGATTTTCTGAGTATTTGGGTTGGTTTAAAATGGGACATAACCCTTGAGGTAAGGTTGTAAAATGCATAGAACATTGATCCATGCGAAGCTCAACTTACTCCTGAAAATTTGACTGAATTCAAACCCATTTTTTTTCCTGAAAAATAGAACTCGGAAAAGAAGATTAACTTACTCGCTTTGATTATATTATATACAAAAATCCAAATAAAAAAATAAACATTAAATGTTATACATAATAAACCAATACAATTAAATGTTATACATAATAAACCAATACAATTGGGTATAAATAATATTAATGTAATGGACATGTTGAGTATAAATAATATTAATGTCAAATCATGTCAAAGTATCTAGAAATACTACCACATGTTTCTTTCAATTCACATAAGCCACTTTGATTCTCTCTAAAAGGCGATGAAACTTTGATTCTCTCTAAAAGGTAACACTTCCATTTGAAAGTCCAAAAACAAGGTTGCCTCACATAAAGGTTTTGATATGCGTACATTAGGTAAAATGTGGAAATCCTAAGGAGAGCTTGACATTCAAGTATAAATGCTTAATGAATCTTTGTGCTGTGTAAAAATGCACATTATAAATCATAGATCATAAATCATTTATATTGAATTATTATAAAACCTTTCAAATTTATAATAAACTTTGTTATATTTTTCATTTTATTAATAATATTTAAGAAAAAAATTAATAATAATATTTAAATATTATATTAATATGCATAGAAAAAATTTAATAATAATATTTAAGAGAATATTTAAATATTATATCAATATGGATAACCTTCCAAATTTATAATGAATTTTGTTTTATTTTTCATTTTATTAATAAAATTTTCTTAAATATTTAAATATTATATTAATATGAAAATTTAGAAAAAAAATATTAAAAGTAACTTTTTTTTCTTGAAATATATATTTTTAATTTTGAGATAAATATTTTTAATTTTAGATAAAAATAATAATAAGATAATTAAAATCTAAAAAATAAAGTAACATGAGTGATTCATTGCATTAATTCACTATTCTTCATTATCTTTAAGAAATGCAAGACAAGGAAACATACTTCATTATGTTTGTTCCTTCAACTTTTATATTACTATTATTATTAGAGATTGTTGGTGTTCATTTTTAAAATGAACTTAAAGGACCATTGTGCAAAAAGACCCCAATGAGAGAATTTGAGTTTTATATAACTTCTAAGAGTTAATGATTAAAGTAGACAATCATTCATAGACTAAAATTTGGTAGTTTGTATTAAATGTAGATTTGAGAGATATCAAGTTAATTAGAGATATATTGATTGGATGATAAAAGAAACAAAGCCATGAAAATTAATAAATTCAAATTTTTCTTTCGCATCTATCAATTGAATTGAGAATACGTAACAAACAACATAGTCAAGGATGTGTAGATGCATATGGTTCAAGAAGAGAAAATTTAAGTGAAGAAATATCACAAACTTGTTGCAAGTGTTGAAAAAAAGGTGTGGCATATTAATGCAATTTCCATAATTTTATCTATGCATAAAGACAATAGATTGGAGGATTTCAAGTTTAATTTGAACTTAAAATCCAAAATTTAGTGGATTACTTGTAGATATCAATGACAATGTTCATATTATTGATGTTTGATTGTATTCATAGAATGACATCATGTGTGCTTCAGAATCATAATAGTAGGAGTTTGGCAATGATTACTTCAAGAACAAAAAATAATTGAGTGGATGTGAATGATGCTAAGTGCAAGTATTGAGTGATTTTGACGGCCTAGAAATTCCCCTCATAGCATAGAAACTTAGATGAAGTCGCAATTATAAGCAGTGTTTCCCCTCCCCCTCCCACACTAAAAAAATCCAAGAAGAATATTGAATTTGAATTATGGGTTCATATTCAAGCATTATAGATGAAGGATGAACCAACGCAAAAAAAAATTCAACCATTTCTCCATTGTGTCGCTGATAATGTAACTCTAATTCTACCTTAAGATGATAATGTTATTCAAAGAAATATTTTTCCTATACATGTCTTGTGGTGAAGCATAGAGTTATCTTGAGGTATATTATATAGATGTTTAAAGATAATATAATAAAGCATAAAGGAATATAATTCTATTCAGATTCCTAAAGGGCTATGGAGAGCAAGAGAAGACACATAATTTGTGCAAAAATCCAATGATGATTTCCAACAACCTAGAAAAACACATTTTAGAAGCAACTTTAGGGTAAATATATAGAACAATATAATCAAACAAGAAAAAGGGACTACACATAATAAAATGGCGATACTAATCACATAAATGATAATAATAATTAGATAGATTCAATCTTTGCATACATAGAAAGCTTTTAAAAATTGATTGAATCTATTTGAGAGTTTATGGTCTCAACAAATGAGCAATTTTATTTATTTGGGACTGTTCAAGAGTCTATGGTCTCAACAAATGAGCAATTTTATTTATTTGGGACTGTTCAAGAGTCTATGGTCTCAACAAATGAGCAATTTTATTTATTTGGGACTGTTCAAGAGTCTATGGTCTCAACAAATTAGCAATTTTATTTATTTGGGACATTAGGTAGTACATGAATGATCTCTTTTGAGTTGAATTGTGTGTTTGAGCACTTGAGTTATCATGTTCTCATAAATCTATGGATGAAGGATTTATCTTCAAGCTATGAATACAAGAAAAATCGCAACAACTTTGGTAGAACTTTCAAATTGATGATGCAACAAAGAGGACCATCCTAACCTATTATTGTGAGAATAATTGTCATAAGACCCAAAGTAATACCAAATTATTCATTCACCATCGGTAGTCAATGCATGCACACATAGTGTCAATTTTAGGGTGGATGCTTCAAACTGACTTGACAAATATTGTTGCTCTTTCACTTCATTCTAGGAAACAACCTTTTTTTTTCAGGGTTTTAAACAGGGACATATTATATTTGGAGAACATAATATTGACTAAAAGAGGATGCATTTGATAAGAGAAAGCATCCTTTCAATATATCTTAATTCCATTTAGTGCAACATAATTGATGAACAAGGGATGTTGATATGATCTAGGAATTAGTCAATACAAGGAGAACACCTTCTAGCAAATTTTTTTATGGAACCTCCCCGAAAAAAAATGATCTCTTCTCTGTTTGTAGCAGAGGTGGGTGACTGGAGGTTTTTGCGGAGGTTTTTTTACTGGTGCACCTTTAAGGTACACACACACTGGTGCACACCTAAAACATAATGAACCTGTGATTAAATATTCAAACACATCGTCATACGTTATAACATAAATAACAAGCTCCAATCAAATCACACTGGTGCCATTGAATATTATGACCTGATGCGTATAACTATCATCAGGGGCACTACAGTAGGGTAAATAAAATAAAAATTACCAGAATGATTTTCATTGTGCCACCTCATCCTATGCTTCCAAACTCTCAATCAAGCACCAATGCTCACTCTCCTTTCACAGACACCTTGTTTTTGGTGATCTTTGGCGAGCTAGATATCTCAACTAGTAGATTTCCCACATTTCCGAATTTTGGAAATTACCATGAATTTTCATCTCAATAGTGGAACCATGCCTCCTCGGGACATAAGAGTCTAGGTAAATTGTTTATTACCTTCCCATTTGCATTTTCATTAGATTAATTTGAATTTAGCTTGAATTTTAGCTCTTTTTAAAAAAAAAAAATCTCGATTCCACATTGTGCGTCTGTATGATTCAACTCACTTCGATGCAGTGCGTCATTTAAAACATCCTGCACTCAATGCATTATAAAAGGAAACAAGCGCTAAACAACATTCCTGTGATTTTCGAACACAGAAGAACCAATGTGTTACATTTATCTAAGTGCATTGCTAAGTTTACAACTCATAAAATTTAATTCAGCGATGCAACCATTTTAAACAAATGCACTGGTGCTATTAAAAAACTTGCAATGGGACAAATATTGACCAACTTGGCATAGAGAGGTGTTTCCTTTAACATCCTGTAACTAGTGCTCTATGCTTCCAAACACACCACTAAACCAAATGTTAATGATCCAATAACATGATAGCACCGAGGAATTCATAGTAACACATTGCACTGCTTAATTTACAATAAATAAATATAACATAGTGATGCCTATAGGGTAAATAAAAGCACCAGTGCATTATACTATAATACACACCGCTAAAAAACATGTAGGTGCTCTAGAAAATCTAGAGCACCTATGATTTTGATTAGAGAAAGCGTAGGTCACTGAGTTTAATTTGTATAAAATTTGGAGTGACAATGTGTTTATGTTTACCAAATGCATCGGTGTTGTTAAAAGAACCACACCGGGAAAATATTGAGTGACATGGCATAGCAGGGTGTCTCAGTGGATGACTTGTTATCGATGCTTTCGACAAAAAAATGCATCATTAAACAAAACATCGGTGCTCCAATAACATGGTAGCACTGATGCATTTATATTAAGACATCACACAACTTAAGTTGCAATAAAAAAATTTAACCTAGTGATGCCTCTAAGTGCAAACAATGCACCAGAGCATGACATCGGGCCAATTTTTCACAAATTAACAGCCCATTGAATTTTATGGTTAGCACCACTAATATCCTAGGTGGTGTGTCAATTAATATAAATGCATCGGTGAGTTCTATTAACTGAACGCACCGCCCAATTTTCTGTTACAATTTTTTTTCTCAACTATGCATCAAATACACACAATGCACCAGTGTTGTGTATTGCAAGACAATGAGAAAAATACATAATAATTTACCATAGCGGTCCATTTTATGGAATGTCTCATTACCGATGTGTTACAAGGAAAACACATCGGTAACATGCAAACAAAGAAAAAAATGGAGCGTGGATGCATTAAATTCACCAAAACACACTGGTGTTGTTAACAAAGTTGCACTAGCACACATATTTAAAAAATTATCACAGTGATGTGTCTTTTAAAATGCACCCATTACGAGTGTGTCATAAAGGCAATGCACTGTTAAAAAGAATCAGGTGATCCAAGGGCCATAGAGTACCGATGTGTTTCATATAACAAAGCACATTGCTTGGTGTAGCAATTAAAAATAATATTAAAGCGGTGGGTTCTATAGAACCAACTGCACCGTGTTACACAATTCATATGTAAAATGGCATCGCGGTGCATTTTGTATGACGATTCGTAATTGATGTGCTATATAATACAACACATCGCTATATATATCAATGCTCTACTAACAATGATTCACTAATGCATTAAATTTAACATATCGTTATTCAGTGCCTTATGTTTGACATATAGCACTGGTAGCGATGCTTATTAACTTTTTTAATAGCACCAGGTACTTTTTTACTTTTTGTTTGCAAACATAAATTAATTTCATTTTTTGATAAATACAAATTAGTTATATATGTTTGTGTTTTATAATCTAAAATTGTTTTTTCTATATATATGTGCCTAAAAAGAATTTTAGGTGAATAAGATACAATGACGAGTGTAGTAGCAGCTAGAAGAAAAATAATTTAATTCACAAACTACATATGCACACCTCCACAATTAAATTTTGTAGAGGTTTTTCTTTGTGGAGGTAAAAATAAAGGTCACTCTTTGGTGCCTCTCATAATTTAGTGCATGGAATTGATCCTCTGCCACTTCCTTAGAGCTTTTCCTCGCATCTCCTCCTCCACGGGCCGCTCGAATTTCTCCAAGATACCTTCCTCATCATTACTAGCCATAATATGAACTAGCATCAATCCACTTGTAAATCACATGCCTACATCTCCTCTTCTTCGCTCGGAGGGTGATTATCAAATAACTCTTTGAATATGGGGAGGAATTTTGTAGCCCTGGAGTATTTGTAATCAGGGCCCTTGCAAATGGCATCGAGCACATCAACTTTGTTCACTTCCAATTTCGTCATCTTGGCCCCTACTTTGGAATAATTAGGACTGCCAAGCTCTGCGATCAAAGCTTCCAATGCCCCTTTGCCTTGATTAGCAAGAAAGAACCTTGTTGGATGTCTCAATTATAATATTGTGTCAACCTCAAGAATAACCTAAGGTCCATATTGTATATTTAGTAAAAGTTAAGAAGCACATTTGGAAAAACAACTGATGATCCATAAGATTTGTTAGAATACCTTATCGCTAAATATCAAGCATTGCCTTGGCCTTGGCTTGCTCCTCCATGAAATCCTCACTCATGTACTTACTAAAAAGCTCATGTTTCTTCATCTACACAACTGTGCACTCAATAGCTTTTTCATCCAGAAGGGGCACATGGGAAACAAACTCTCACTCTCTCTTTTGTCGGTTTCCCTTGTCTTGCTCTCCCATTTCTTCCTCCACATCCTCCTCTTCCTCTAATAGGACCGACTTAATGACAATGACCTCCCTACTCTTGATCGTCAACCTGGCCTCCCTCTAGATAGACTTGATCCTCTGCCACTCCCTCAGTGTTCTGTCCCACATCTCCTCCTCCATGGGCCTCTTGAATTTCTCCAAGATATCGTTCTCATTATTCTTGTAGCCATAATAACTTGCATCATTTCACTTATAAATCCCATACCTAGACCTTTTCTTCTTTGCCTTGCTGGGATTATTGAATAACTCTTTGACGTCAGGAAGGAATTTCACAGCTCCACTTGTATAATTGGTTGTTGGAAGATTGTAGCATGCCCTCTTGTGTTGGAAAAGAACCAACCTAAGAGAGAGAAGTTTCCACCAAGGTGACATGGGTGGAACTTCTATGTTTCTCTAGATTTACACATTTATTGTTGGACTTGAGTATTTTGCAAGTGCAGGTTTAGAAGGTAATGCATATCAAAAAATATGCGTAGAATCATAACAAGGTTGGCCAAGTTGACTAGAAATAACACATACATACAACCTTAATAGCATTGGAGGGGATACTATGATAAGCGCACATGTAATCAATGTGGGCTCAACACCAATGCCAAGAAGTTGACGTCAAGCCAAAAATTAATGAACCAAGCAAAAGTGCAACTCCAAATATGTTGAAAGAACATCAACAAACAATCAAAGATATAAAACCTTATCAAATGTTGATGAAATATGAAAGAGAGTCATCTAAGAAGATCCAAAAGAATTCAACAAGATTCAAGTAGAAAGGTAAACCATGTAAACATTGCATTAAATACTCAAGTCTTGAATTCAAGTGAATCTTGTTCATTCAATAAATCTCATGACAATCTTGAATTGTAAAAAAATTGTCATGGAAGAAATGTACTCCATAACTAAAAATGAAACCTGTCACTTGGCTCAGTTACCTAAGGGAAAAAAATTCCAATTGGCCATAGATGGGTTTATAGACCGAAGTTTAAGTCTTAAGGTGTACTAGACAAACACAAAACCAAAATAGTTGCTACGAGTTTCCCTAAAAAAGAAAGGATACACTATCAAGAAACCTTAGTCAAAATGAACGACATTATACTAGTCATTGCACTTGTAAAACAAGTTTAAAAGAAAATACACCAAATAGATTTAAGAGTACCTTTCATAGTGTCCTTTTGGAAGAGGAGGTGTATATGTAGCATTTAAGGCAAGGACTGACTTTTTTACAGGCTAAAAAAGGCTTTTCATGGCCCAAAACAAACACCAAAGGATTGGTGTGCATGTGTACATGACCACAAATGCAAAATAAACTTAACACAAACTCTCTCTGATGCTAATTTTTATTGAAGAGTTATGGAAAAGACTTTGTACTAGTCGTTATATATTTTAAATTTTAATGACTTGATCATTACAAGTAGTAATGAATAGATTATACAAGCCTTCAAGGAAGATGTTGATAACACTTTTGAGATCACAGAAATAGGCATTTTGCACTTGGAATAAAAAAATTTCAAAAAGAAAAACATATATTAATGTCACAAGATAGGTATCTTTATGAGATCCTAAATAAATTCAGAATGAGCGATTGTTAAAAAAGTCCATCCCTATGTAGATTGGTGTAAAACTATCAATGCATGAAGATTCTAAGTTTGTTGATCGAACTATTATCACACAAACTTGTTAGAGTCCTATGGGTTTGTGGTTTCTACCTAAGTCTGTGTTTTTCCCTGTCTCTCTCCTTTCGCAGACCAATTCTTAAGTTTTTTCCGCTCTGGCTTGTAAAATCATTTTCGCTC